>PVJO010003820.1:0-117498 GCA_004026905.1 Hystrix cristata
TTGTATTTTATTAGCCCTTGATGGTCAGTTTGTTTAATTATTTGGGCCCTTTGATGTGTTAACTTATTTAAGTCCTAACTTTTAGCTTATTTTAGGACCTGTGCCCTATCCAGCTGTTTTGTACCTGTTGGCTTTATTAAGAGTGACACAGGGGCTGGGGATTTAGCTCAGTGGTTAGAGTGCTTGCCTTACAAGCACAAGGCCCCAAATTTGAACTCCAGCACCAAAAAAAAAAAAGAGTGACACATCTGTGTGGACATGAGTCATCAGGAAAAGATTGCCAGAGGAGGGAGGATTTGAGGTTTTCCAGGTCATAAAGCATAGGCAAGCTTAGAGAACACAGGCAACACAGAAAGGAACAGATCCCCCCTGAGAAAAGAGCCTGACTGTTAGCAAACACAGGCATATGTTTGCTCAAGTGGGTGAAGGTGGGCAGAGAAGGGCTTTCAGTGCCAGTAGGAAGACAGTCAGAATTTTACAAGTTTTATGCTTCCCTTGTAGGATTAGTGATACCAAAGACAAAGATCCAACTAAAAAAGAGAACTATAGACTAATCTCCTTAATGAACATGCATGCAAAAATCCTCAACAAGATATTAGCAAATAGAATGCAACATATTATTAAAAAGCTGATACATCACGATCAAGTAGGTTTCATCCCAGAGATGCAAGGGTGGTTTAACATATGAAAGACTATAAATGTAATTCACCACACAAATAGGAGCAAGGTCAAAAACCACATGATCATATCAATTGATGCAGAAAAGGCCTCAACAAAATCCAACACACCTTCCTGATAAAAAGCCTGAAGAAAATGGGCATAGAAGGACCATGCCTGAATATGATAAAGGCTATTTATGACAGACCAACAGCCAGCATCATACTAAATGGGAAAAATTGAAAGCATTCCCCCTAAAATCAGGAACAGGCAAGGATGCCTACTATCACCTCTGTTATTTAACATAGTACTTGAAAGCTTAGCCAGAGCAATTAGGCAAGAAGAAGAAATAAAAGGAATATGTATAGGAAAGGAAGAATTCAAATTATCACTGTTTGCAGATGACATGATACTCTACATTGAAGACCCAAAGAGTTCCACCAAAAAGCTCCTAGAATTAATAACAACTTCAGCAAAGTAGCAGGATATAAGATCAACTTGCAAAAATCATTAATATTTGTGTATACCAACAATGAACAGGATGAGAAAGAAATTATGAAAACAATACCATTCACAGTTGCTTCAACAAAAATGAAATACTTAGGAATTAACCTGACCAAAGAAGTGAAAGACCTCTACAAAGAAAACTATAGCACTCTGAAAAAAGAGATTGAAGAGAATACCAGAAAATGGAAAGATGTCCCTTGCTCCTGGTTAGGTAGAATCAATATTGTTAAAATGGCCATACTTCCAAAACTGTTACACAGATTCAATGCAGTTTCAACCAAAATACCAACAGCATACTTCACAGATCTAGAGAAAACAATCCTAGAATTTATATGTAAATGGAAGAAGCCTCGAATAGCAAAAGCAATACTGAGCAATAAAACCAAAGCAGGTAGCATAGCAATCCTGGACTTCAAGCTATACTACAAAGCAATAGTAGTAAAAACAGCTTGGTACTGGAATAAAGGTAGATATGTAGATCAATGGAACAGAATCGGGGACACAGAAACTTCTCCAGACGTATTCAAATATATGATCTTTGACAAAGGATACAAACACATACGTTGGAGGAGAGATAGCCTATTTAACCAATGGTGTTGGGAAAACTGGTTGTCAGTTTGTAGAAGAATGAAATTGGACCTATATCTGTCACCATATACTAAATTAAAATCAAAATGGATCAAAGATCTAAACATCAAGACAGAAACATTAAACCTTCTGGAAGACAGATGAGGTAAAACACTTGAAGACACAGGAGTACCAAAGAAAATTGATCACAGTCTTAGCAAGTTGTCATTTACAATCATCCAAATGAAATGCCTCAATCTCTATGCTATTTGTCATCTTCAGTCCTTGGTCAGAATTTCTATTTTTGCTTCCCTGTGTTATGAGGAAAATCAATACAAAAGGGGCAAAAATATAGGCTAAAATCAGCAAAAAGAAAGGCTTTGTTCGTGAGCAAATCTTTTCTCCCGTTTCTGAGTGTAGGCATTCTCAGCTTTGCCCGAAGGATCGTTACATGTCAAGTTACAGAAGCTGAGAGGGAACTTGAGCAACTTCTGCAGGGAGAAAACTCAGTAAAATCACTAAGAGAACAATCAGGGAGAATGCTGTTACAGAGTAAAGGTCATCAGGGAGCAGTTGTGCCTGCAGTGTCGGGTAGTCATTAGAACTGTCACCTGGATTCCTTTATCACTGGCAGAAGGCAATTCCGCATGAGGGTTTGTCTTGGCTTTATCCAGGACACTCCCTTCTCAAAGTGAGGTGTCAGTCTTGGAAACTACTCATTTGATGAGGTGGAAGGGGAGGTGGTAAGGAGCCTGTTTACAGCCCGGCACAGGTCACAGTGATCTATGCCAAGGGGTTATAAATATGATGTGGGGGTGGTGTCTCCAATGTGCTATTAAAGCAAGGAGATTCACACTGAGTGCAACATACCTTGGTGATAAGCAACCAGTTTTACCAAATTACTCAAATATGTCTTTGGACATCTATCCAGTTGCCTCATAAAATCAAGATCCAGTTCTCTATGTAAGCTTTTCAACTGGGTAGGTGTTGGTCAGCTAACATTTTTAGTTTTGAAGTAGAAAAAAATGAAGGCGGACACAGTTTTTATTGCTATTTCGCACATGGCTGTTCGGAGCCTCCCTGTCGCAACCTTACTAACTCCAGGTGACACCTAAAGGTGCCAGGAAGCTTGGGCTGTGAAACTCTGCTCTAGAGCAGGGAGCTGCCTGGGCCTGATTCACTCATTCATTGCTTCTCACTGACCCTGTCTAGGCATGAGTTTGAGTAAGTTCCAGTTTTAAACAACAGTGATTAAAAACAATTAACTGTGGGCACCCTGGTCTTAAACACCAAACCTCAAACTGAGGTAGGACAAAATAGAGGGCCTGCAGGCACGTCCCATGTGCATCCAACTCTGATAGTGATGCTGGGGTGATTGCAGTAACGCTAGGGACACCCTCCCAGTTTAGCCCAGGAGCAGAAGGAGACGCCCCTGTCGGAGTTCACACTGATACCTCCCAGGATGCAGCCCGGCACCCTCCCCTTTAGCCCATAGTCCAACCCACACTAACCGAGGTGATACAGGGTGCATTGCTAATGGGTATGTGCTAATGACAGCCAAGAGCTCTTCTCTGCCACCTCCTCTTTCTTCTTTCTTCTCTTCTCCTTCTTCCCCCTCTTCTGCTCCTTCTCCGTCTTCTTTTTCTTCCTCTTCTTCTTCTTCTGTCCTTAGTTTCAGTATATTGAGTATATGTGTGTAGATAGATACAGATATGGATACAGATATATATGCCACGGAGAAGCACAACTCACAGTGTAGCAAATTCGAAGCACACTGCCCCCTTCACAGGAGACCTGAAGGGATTATATCTTCCTGCTTCTTTGCCACACACTGCTTACCACACAGTGCCTATCACGTTTGAGTCCCACGACCATGACCTCAGCAATTCACGCTTTCCAGCCTCCGTGTGAGTATTCTATTCATATTACCTTATTTCACGCCTCTGAGGTAGTTGATGATTTGCCTGCGTAGTTGATGAGAAAACTTAGATTCAGAGGTGATCAAATAATTTACTTGTCCAAAGATGCACAAACACAAGTAGAATTTAGGCCCAAGGCTACTATTGGCAAATTCATACGCTCCACAAAGCCAAGGGGCTCGTTAGAGACCCTTGTCCATTACTGTAATTCACCATGTCTGGTAGTCACTATTTGATGTTAGCACTTTCTTTGTTACTGTCAACACCCCAAGTTTGCGTAAATTGAAGGCAGACATGCATTCAGGGAAGCTGAACTCTAGGTCCAGCCCAGCTCCAGAGTCTAAACTGGACACGGGCATTCTAGGCCCCTTCTCCTTTCAATGGGAGGGACTTAGACATGTGACCTGGTTCCGTCCAGTGAAATAAAAGAAAATCTAACAGGGCCTTCTAGGAAATATTTTCTTTCTGACAAAAGGATGAAGTTTTACAGGAGACATCTTGTTGTAGTTACTTTTTTTGTTTTCAGAATCCATGTATAAGAATGTGATATCAAGAGCTGCAGCAGCCATGTTGTGAACATGAGGTGACACACCAAGCACTGGAGAGCTACATGCTGAAGATAGCATGCAGGAAGATAGAGCCTGGGCCTTTATGGTATGATTGAGCCACTACACCAACCCCGAAAGCAATATTCCCAGGTTTCAGGAAACGTGAGATGATTGCTTTATTACTTTAAGGCACTGTGGTGGACTGATATGATCAACTGGAGCAGGAACGCCCAGCTGGACTGAGTTGGTGGTTTCTGGACGTAGAGGATCCACCTGAGGATTGTTGCTGACACAACATAAAGAAGAACGGGAGCAGAAGATAGCTGCCAGCTGTTTCCCAAAGAAGCTCTGTTGTAGTTAGTTCTCCCAAAGGGTACTCAGGCTGTTTTCATCAAAGAAGGAGCTTGGGGCCTTGCTGTCGTTGAAGATGGCTGCCATTCACTTCAGGGGAGCTCTGGTCTTCATCTCTGCTGCAAGCATGGTACCCTGGCACCAGTAAAGATTTCTTCAGCCATCATCTGCAGATGCAAACTTACACAGGTCAGTGCTGTGGGCTCCAGGCCTTGATTGGATCTTTTGGGTCTCCATTGCATAGATAGATGTTCTGCACTCTTTCTGCATTTGGCTTATGGGTGAATGTTGTAACTTGTAAATGTCCTGCATTAAATCTGCTATCTTACAAAGCATTGACTCTAGGAAGGTAACTAATACAGCCATCATTACTAGTATATGCCTGTATACACAGGTGAATAGATGTTAACTGATAACCTTTATTTTCCTAGATAGCTTCAGAAGGTGCAGGTAAACATATAGACACCCACTCATGTACACACACATGCACACAATTTTATATATTCTGAAGATTTTATTATAGGAAATTTAGAAAATAACACAAGAAAATAAGTGAAAAGATGGAAGAAGCAGCCCAATTCAGTGACTCATCCCAAATCTTCATTCCAGTGGCTTGTGGTTTCAACCCAGAGTGACCCCTCACCACTATGATTACTGACGTCCCAATCTTCTCTCACCCAGGATTCCCCATGCGTCACTGTCAGGTCACACCCAGTGTTACAGCACTAAACTCTTCTCTCCCCCACACTTCTATTTCCTGGAGCCTAGCTTATCATCAGTCCTATTATCCCTAACTTGGCCAGCCACTCAAGGTAACAAACATCCTGGACTTGTGGCTGAATCTGAGAAGGCTGTGATTTAAGGGAAGCCTCTCCTGGCAACATCTTTGCATGTACCAAAGTAGAACTGGATGCTTCAGCCCCTGCCAGGATCTCTACAGCTACTTAGAGCCTGGAAAAGCAATCAAGGAGCTTCCAACAGCTCCTAAATAAGGAAGTGGTGCTGAAAGGCCTGGTGCCCCACCGAGGTGTGGATGCGGCTCTATCCTGGCGGGACCCTGAGTAAGTGTGGCATCGCCGGCTGTGGTGATGGGCAATCTTTAATACTGATTATTTTAAGTTTATTGTTTTTGTACTCTTGGACCACGGGTGATCAGAACAAAATAAGACCATGTTCAAAAAATACGTAATACTTTCTTCACATATAAAACCCTATTATTATTTCCGAGATCTCCTAAGTTCCCAGACATTCACACTCATATTTTTTCTTCTAAAGTATGAGTAAAATTGACAGCAATTTTAAGTTTTCACCTCTTTCCTCATTTCCGGTATTACTTCTCCATCATCACCTTTACATCTCTAAGCCTTTAAACTCCTATAAATCCCAACTCTCAGAACGTACTTCCTCTTTTCTGCACACTTCCACTAGATGCACATTTTTAAATTTTCCCTTCCAAAGGCCTACACTTTGTTTGACACCACTGTCAGATTTTATCCTACCTTTAGCATTCTCTGCTCTCATTTTTATTTAATTCACATCATCATAACATTTCTAATGAATCCCTCTTGCAAATTTGAAGTTCTTAAACAATCCAGTAGGTTTAGCTTCTCTTGCATTATTGGTAATTTCTGGCTCTTTTTGAACATAAAAAGACTTCTCTTTTACCTTTGGCTCAATTTGGCATTCAATTCCTCTATCCCAGGGCACAATCTTTAGAAAGCAACCCACATTCCTGAAACCCATGAAGGAGAAAAGAACCAGGGAAAGTAGGGTCGTTACTGGAATGTGGGCACGTGTGGTATCAGAGCTGCAGCAGCCATTTGGTGCCTGTGAGGGGACACCAACCAATCAGAGCCCCACGCCGAGGATGGCAGGCACGATGCCCCGTGATGCCTGCGCAGAAACCAGGATAGGACTATGTCGACCACTAGTTTACACATTCCTTTTTATTTACCAACACCTATTTGTCAATTGAGGATCATTAAATTGGCCCCTTGACAGGCAGTATGGAGAGAGATGCTGAGCACAGCAGATCTTGTCTCATGAAGCTTCCAGTCCAAAGGAAAACCAAAAATAAATGAATAATGATATAAATAACCACAGCAGTGGTGATGAGTGTGATCAGATCTGCTAGGGAGGAGCTCAAGAGGTGATGGGAGAGTTGAGCACGGGGATCTGTAGGTGGAGGATTTAGAGAAGGCTGGACTAAGGAAGAGGCTGGCCAGGGAAAAGGACGAAGAAAGAACACAACTGAGGCAAAACAGCTTCTGCAGAAGCTCCCTGGCAGGAGAGAGTTTACAAATCAGTGTCTGTGGCGGGAGACTGGTGAGAAAGGGAGACAGTGTTGAGGTCTGCGGCTGGATGGGTAAGTGGGAGGCTGGTTACGAGGCCCTCGTGAATCACTATGGGTTTGATTCAGCGGAAGGACCAAGTGATCTGATTTCCATTTTTAAACATTTACTCTATTGAATGGTTTAAGTCAAACAAGCTTGGAAGCAGAGAAGTAAGTGGAAGGCTACGGGACTAATCCAGGTAGAGTAATATGGCAGCTTATCTTATGGGGCTAGTAGTGGACTTGTCAAGATATGACCACTCACAAGAAATATGTATTATTTATTAATCATTAAAAGTAATAGGAACAAGAGAAGCAGGAAGTCAAGAATGACTCCAAAATTCTTACAATAATCAACTAGATAGATAAGGTTTTGTTAATAAGATAGGGAGAAATAATTGCAAACACAAAAACTAAGTGTTCAATTTTAAAATATGTTTATTTAAAGATATTGCAAGATATCTAAACAGCAATATAAACTAGCAAATGGGTCTGGAACTAAGCAAGTAACTCTAGACTGGGGATATTACTTTTAGAGTCACTGAAATATCTAGCGTTTATGGGCCTAGGAGAATATATAATCTCCTAGGAGAGTATAGAATGAAACGAAATTCTATGATTGGTCTCTGAAGGACTCCATCATTTAGGTTTTGGATAAAGAAGTGGGAATCAACAAAGGAGACTAAAAACGTGTTTCTATAAAAGTAGAATAAACACCAGAAGAGTGTTTAGTAGTGGATTCTGAAGTTTTTCAAATAGTCTATGTATTTAGCACTGAAGATCTAATTCAAAGATCAAGACATTGAAACAGGAAAAAAAAATTAGCCTCCATCATTATAAAAAAAGAAAATATGCTAGACAGCAGAGGTTAAATTAGCAATATTTGAACCAAACTGCTACCTAATCAGAAATATTAAAAAGACACTCAACACCATCCAAGTGGATTGGTAACATTAGGAAAGATGGCAGAGCAGAGAACCCTAGGGCCTGTGTCTCCTCCAGAAACACCAAAAAATCTTGCAGAAGATGTCAGGGTCACTACTGATGGAATTCTGGAAGATAAGCAAAAGGTTTAACACAACGAAGAAAGCATATAAACAGGAGAAAGGTCACCAGGAAATAGTAAGAGGATAAATTACTCTTTTCTCAGGCTCTCACTTACACAGCGGGTGGTCTTGAAGATGCCAGCCTGAATCCCCAGGATGAATACATGACCCTTCAGGTTTCTTGGGAAACCTGTTTCCCAGAAACCACATTTCTTTCATCCTGTCCGTGGAATGCCTGAAAAATTAATACAATAGCCCTTCGTATTGCCTAATTTAGAACTTTCTCAGGGTGGAGGACTTTCCTTTAAAACATTGAAATCCAAATAAACAGACTACTGTCAGTTGAGGTTAAAGTCAGCAACTAAGGCAAATAATAGACATAACAATCACCGAGAGGGAAAAGTTGGGGAGTGAAACTCTTTGGGGAATAAAGACTTCAAGAAGCTCCTGCATATAGCAGGGAATCTAAAAGCCCATGTGTATGCCCAGCGCAGGCGTGTTCAGAAAAACTGTCAAAAAATTAGTTCACTTCTAGCTGATAGAGAGGCTTGGTTAACCAGGAATTGAAGACCAGTTATAATTATAAATGGCCTGGATTAACTTGGAGAGTATTTTCTTTTCTTCTTTTTAAAGTAAATCTCAACCAAACAACTTTCTGGCTGTTACACTTAAGAAGCAGAGATCAACAAAGAATACATTTTTTACAAAGATGGTTTAAGAACTCACTAAACAAACAAAAACTACAACCCACAGCAAAAAAGTCAGCAAATTCTAGATAGAACAGAATTTGATTTCCAATTATCGCACCATAATATTCAAAATATACAATTTCAACTAAAACTACAAAGCATGTACATATACAAGAAAATATGGCTTAGTCAAAGGAAAAAAGAAATTAACAGAATCTCCTCCTGAACAAGTCCAAACATTGGACTAACTAGACAAAATCTTTAAATTAATCATCTTTAAAATGCTTAAAAACTAAAGAAAACTATGGACAAAACATTAGAAGAAACCAAGAGAACAATGTCTCAACATACAGAGAATTATGAATAAAAGAAATTATGAAAAGGAACCAAACAGAAGTTTTGGAGTTGATAAATACAATAAAGAAATGAAATTCATTACCAGGGTTCAAGAGCTTATGTAAAAAGAAGAATCTGAAAACTTGGCAGATCAAATGAAATAGATAAAATAAAACTATTCACTCTGTGGAACAGATAAAAAAAAATGAAGAAAAATGAACACAGTCTAAGATATTTCTGGGATACTATCAAACATAGCAGCATACACACAATAGGAGCTGAAGGAGTTGAGAGAAAGAGGCAGAGCGAATATATGAAAAAATAATGACTGAAAATTTCCCAAACTTTATAAAGCACATGACTATCCAGCAAGCCCAATGAACTCTAAGAATAAATGCAAAAAAGTCTACGGTGAGACACACTGTCATCATATAAGTGTTCAAAGACCAAAAAAAATCTTAAAATCACCAAGAGAAAAGTAATTTGTCTCATACACAGAATTCTCAATCAGATGAACAGCTAATTTCTTAGCAGAAACCACAGAGGCCAGAGAGTACAGAGATGATAGCTGCAGTACTGACAGGAAAAAACAACAGCATCCACAAAAAATTATTTTTCTGGCAAGACTATCCTTAAAAGTGAAAGAGGCAAAATTAAGATGTGTCAAGAGAAAAGCTGGAGATGTTCACTGCTTAAGGAGCTGTCCCACGAAAGTCCATGACCAGAGAGTTTCATCTGCAAATACTGCACTACCCTGTATTTAAGGAGTTATTACCAATCCTTGTCAAATTCCTCCTAAAAGTAAAAGAGGAAGAAACAGTTTCCAACTTATTCAATGGCATCAGCATTACCCTGACATCGAAGCCAAAGAGAATGTAAGAGAACTGTACACTAATATCCCTTAGGAAGATAAATGCAAGAAAAATATCATCAAAATACCATCAAACCGAATCCAGCAGCATGTTAAAGGATTATGCATTATGATCACTTGGCATTTATCACAAGAACTCAAAAGTAGCTCAAAATACAAAAAATCATTCAATGTAATACACCGCATTAGTAGAGGTATGAGAATCACATAATCATCTCAATTGGTACAGAGAAAAAGCATTTAACAAAATCCTTTTTTTGGTGGTTGTTTTTGTTTGTTTGGTTTTTGTTTGTTTATTTTGGAAACAGGATCTCGCTGTGTAGTTCAGGCTGGCCTTGAACTCACTATGTAACCCAAGCTGGCTTCCAACTCACAGTGATCCTCCTGCCTCAGCCTCCTGAGTGCTGGAGTTACAGGAGTGCACACTCTTTTTCACAATTAAAAAAAAAAATTCAATGAAGCAGGAAAACAAATATCCACAGCTGGCATGAGACTCAATTGTGAAAACTTCCCTGTAAGATCAAAAACAGGAAAAGCATGTGCATTTTTGCTACTTCTACCTAACATTATATAGGGAATTATAACATACCATGAAGAATGTAATCATTATGTAGTACAAACATGTACTAATAAAAAAGTAAAAATGGAAAAAAGAAAAGAAAAAGAAGAACATGCAAAAATCAATTATACACTATTAGTGATCAAACCAAAATAAAATTTTAAAAAGCAATTACACTTACAGAAGCATCAAAAAGAAAAATACTTAAGAGTAAATTGAATGTAGAAGGTACAAGGCTTGCATCTGAAAACCACAAAACATTGTTGAAAGAAATTGAAGAGGACAGAGTCTGGGGCTGTAGCTCAGAGGTAGAGCACTTGACCAGAAAGCTCAAGGCCTGGGTTTAATTCTTAGCATCACAAAGGGAAAAAGAAGAAAAAAAAAAAAAAGGGAAAGAAATTAAGAAAGGTATTAACAAGAGGAAAGATACTCTATGTTCATAGACTGTAAAGCTGAATATTGCTAGGATAGAAATCCTCCCTTAAAGTGATTCCCAGATTCAATACAATCCCTGCAATCTCAATATCCTCCCTCCCCCAAGAAATGGAAAACCTTTGTATAGGACCTCAAAAGGCTCCAAATAACCAAAATCATCTTGATAAAGAACAAAGTTTGAAGAGGTATATGTCTTGATTCAGAACTTAGTGTAAAGCTACAATAATCAAAACAGTGTGGTATTGGCACAAAATGGACATATAAGTCAATGGAATAAAACTGAGGCTCAGACATAAACTCATGCATCTATGGTCAACTGATTTTAACCAAAAAAAAAAAATCCCAAGGCCACTTAATGGAGAAAAACAGTCTTTCCAACAAACAGTGCTGGGGCTAGTGGATGTTCTCACGTGCTAAAATGAAGTTGAACTGCCGACTCACACCATACACCAAAGTCAACTCAAAATAAATTATAGACCAAAGTGTAAGCACTAAAACTATAAAATTCAGAAACAAACAGAGGCTGATCTTCATAATCTCAGTTTGGAAATGGCTTCTTAAATATCCCATCAAAAGCATAAGAAATAAAAGGAAAAAATTGAGATGGTATACTTCATCAAAATTAAAAGCTTGAGGCAGGAGGATCACAAATTCAAGCCCAGCCTGAGCAACTTAGCAAGACCTTGTCTCAAAAAATAAACAACAACAACAAAAAAATCACTTTTTTTTAAAGGGCTAGAGACATAATTCAGTGTGCAGACCCTGGGCTCAATAAGCAGTACCAAAACAAACAAACAAACAAAAAAATAAACCTCTAGAACACTAAAAATGTTTTTACATCAAAAGATATCATTGAAAGAGGGAACAGGGGTCAGGAATTTAGCTCAGTGGTTAGTGTGCTTGCCTAACAAGCACAAGGCCCTGAGTTCAATCCCTGGTACCAAAAAAAAAAAAAAAAAAAAACAACCTTAGTGTATTTTCATGATATGTTTCTGGTGGACTCAAACTTCCCTCATGGCCCCTATTAATAAAATTTAGACAAAAATGTTTGCAGAAAAACAAAAGAGTTGGCTGTTCCTTGCTAAGTTAAACATAGAATTACCACATCACTCAGCGATTCTATAGCAAGTATCAATTAGAAACAGGTGTTTTAATAAAAATTTGTATCTGGGTGTTCGTGGCAAATTTATACAAATAGCTAAAGTTCCACAAATGTCCAACACCAAACGGATAATTAAACAAAATGTTACCACATTGGATAATTATTGGATGATTATAATACATATAATATATATATATAGTATACATTATGTGTAATACATATAATATTATATGTAACATTGGATAATTAAACAAAATGTTTCCACACAATGGAACATTCTTCAGCTATAAAAAGGAATGAAATACTGATACATGCTACAAATGAATGAAACTTGAAGACATTATGTTAAGTGAAAGATGCTAGACATGAAAGGCCACATATTCCATGGTTCCATTCATGTGAAATATCCACAATGGTATATCCATACAGAAAGAGAATAGATTAGGGGTTGCCAGGGACTGGCGGGAGTAACTGTTTCATAGTACAGGTTTTCACTTGGGAAAATTAAACATTTCTGGAACCAGATAGTGTTACTTGTTGTTCAACCTTATGAATGTATGTAATTCATCGGAATCATTCCTTTAAAAATTTTTAATGATAAATTTTGTTATATATATTTTACCACTCTCAATCGATTCAAACTCATAAAATGCAAAAGTAGAAGGACTTTATTTGGGGCACCAGAAATTGCAGTTTGAGAGGCATGGGGACAGGCCTGAGTCAATATTCTGAAAAGGCAGGCAAAGCAGGAGCTTACATGTTGAGAAGGAACAGGGTCTTCATGATCGATGGAAGATAAAGAAAAGAATGTATGACCAGAATGCAGATGTTCATGAAACAAGTCTTGGATAACTTTTTATCCAAGTTTGGATATGTATCGTGACCCTCCAGGCGCCATGCAATTGTCTAGTCATTTCTGGGTCATTCCCAATACCTGAGGTCAAAGGATGAAGGTGGCCAAGTCCACATTCCATCCAGCAGCTGTAAGCATTCTTAAAATCTCGCTTCCATAGTGGCCTCCCAACTCTACTGGGAGAAGTTTTTCTCTGTTGATTTCATTGCAATTTTCCTTTTGCTTTGTTTTCCAAAACAAAAATAAGAAAGCGAGAGAGATAGAAAGAAAGGAAGGAAGGAAGGAAGGAAGGAAGGAAGGAAGGAAGGAAGGAAGGAAGAAAGAAAGAAAGAAAGAAAGAAAGAAAGAAAGAAAGAAAGAAAGAAAGAAAG
Organism: Hystrix cristata; assembly: GCA_004026905.1. Classification (NCBI taxonomy): domain Eukaryota; kingdom Metazoa; phylum Chordata; class Mammalia; order Rodentia; family Hystricidae; genus Hystrix; species Hystrix cristata. Next base: position 13,144 of record PVJO010003820.1, read on the forward strand.
AAAGAAAAAAAACAAAACCCACTATCCAAGTGACCAGAAGGTGCTTCCAAGATAAACTTATGTTTTATTTAATTGATAAACATCATTTCAAAACTATCTACTAGGGCAAGAATGATTAAACAGGAATAAAACATAGCATGATGCTCACACACACAACGCTTAATGATGAATAGGAAGCACCGTCTAACCAGGCCGGGTATTGTTACTAGCATCTCTGTAAGAAGAAAAGGCAACATAATTAGACGTTGAGAACAGACGAAGACCATGAGAGGACACGGTGAGGTGGTCAATCACTGCAAGCCAAGGAGACAAGCCCCAGAAGAAACCAAATCAAACACCTTGCCCGTGGACATCCAGCCTCCAGAACAGAGAAGATTAATTTGTGTGGTTTAAACCACCCTCTCTGTCATTTTCTGTCATGGCAGCTATGGGAATCCAGTACGCAGACCTGGAAGTGATTTACTACAGAAACACACCAAAATATTTTTTAGAAAATTATTTGGCATACTGAGTAGCAAACAGAGAATCACAGGTAAAGTGAAATAGAAGTAAAAGACTTGGGGGGAGAAAATGACTACATGAAGAGATAATAGAGTGAGATAAGGAAAATAGGAAACTAAAAATACATTATCAGAATGGAACTTTCTGTTGCAAACAGTAAACAACAAGCCACCTCTAAAGGAAACAGGACTGGTGACACAATTGATAGTCACGTGCCACATAAGATTTAACGGAGATGAAAAATGCCCGTTGCTAGGGATGCCACAGCGAGTGACAAGGTCAAGTGTGGTGCGGTGTTCGTGTCTCAGTGCTGAAGCTGCTCTAAACAGACCCCCATGCTGCCAGCTGTGTAAAAGTGTAGCACATTCAGTTCTGTACAATACATAATATGCGATCGTGATAATAAACGCTTGTTACTTATGTATCTACTATTCTGTGCTTTTGTCATTATTTTAGGATACTTTCTATTCCTTTCTTTACAGTGAACCAGTAGCTGTATCATGCCAGCAGCAGCCTCATACATCTTATATCGACTTTGGTATCTTGATTGCCTCCTATTCTCTTGTGCTTGATTTAATCTTACTATCTGTTCATCAAGGCACCTACGCTACAAAATCCATTGCTAAAATTGCCAGTAAGAGCGCACTGAGTCACTGACCTGGAAACAAAAATAAGTGATTAAAGCTATGATGGTGGAAGAGCAGTGAGAAGAAGAGCTATGATCTTGAAGAACAAGAACAAAGTGACAGAAGTTGTCCAAAGATCTGCTTCGTCGGAGGCAATGAAATTAACAAAAATTCAAAGACTTATGTAAGATATGGGGAAACTTCTGATAACCCGGACTGAAGAGCAAACAGAAATGTAGCCTTCTCAGCTCCCTGACAACCATGGCTAAAGTAAAACATTGGATGCAATAAGACACACCATAATGTTTTTACAAGACTGCCCTTCTGCTGGAAAGCACTTGGCAGAAGCACTCAGTGTTTTGATCATGCCTTGTAAAGACACTCAGGAAAGAGGACTTCCAGAAATGCTTCAGAAAGGGGCAACAGTGATGGGATGCACGTATCCAAAGCAAAGGGCGGTGTTTTGATGGGTGTTACTGGCAATGTGTCTTTTATCGTAATTTTTTAAATTTAAATATATATTGTATTTTTTGATCACTCTCTTGTACATAAGAATATGAACGTATGAGGGCTTGTCCCTTACTGAAGAAAATCAACCACAAAACATATCTAAATTTACAAAAATCATTTGAAAGAAACAATTAGATGTGTACTTACGTTCATCACAGAATTACACATACAAATGAAAAATCTGGAAGAATCTTATATCAGAAACAATCTTAAATCCTTCAGTTATACCATGTTAGCCAAGCAAGCCAATATGATACCATATAATGGAACCATTTGTTTTAAATTTCACTGAATTAAAGAATACTTATTAATATCAGAAAGTGTTCAGGATGAGTTTATGACAATTTTTTTTTAGAAAGAAGCATACCATGCAGAAAATGTTTTTTTCTAGTATTGGAGACTGAGCCCAGGGCCTCATGCATGCTAGGCCTGTGCACTACTATAGTGCTACATCTTCAGCCCTATAAAATATTTTGCTTATATATACATAAACATATGTATATGTGAAGATACACAAACTCATATCACAGGGAGAAAAAAGAGCTAAATGAATATACTTTCAATCGTGATCTTGTAATAGTCTTATATTAGTGGATCTTGGGTAAACCTGAAATAGTGATGACTATAGCAATCTGAGCTCTAAAGACAGACCTGTGTCTGAATGACCAGGGAGGGTGGGACCCTTCTGCGTTGTAGTTTTCTCAACTGTAAACCAGAGCAGAAACAACTGTTTGTGGTTGCGGTGCTCATTTAAAAAGATAACGCAAACTAAAGATTATTAGTGTTACTCTGACTTGCTAAATAAAGAGTAATTTTTCTTTTCGCCTCGTCCTGATGAGACTGAATTACTTTTATATAATAACAAACTAACTTTTAAAACGGCAAAAATATTTATTGAAATTATTGGCCTCAAAAATTTTGCTTAAACGTTACATAAACCCCCTATAGACAGGAGCTCAGATGAAACCAAAGTCACAGCCCTGATCCAGTAAAAGACAAGCACTCCACTCAGAGGGAAGCTGGGGAAACGGGCCCCTGCATTAAAAGGACAGCCGGAAAGCGCCCCGGTACACAGTAAAGAGAAAGCACGCGTGTTTCAGGTGGCACGTTCACCTCACACATACCTGCCTGGTATCAGAGTGCTGCTGATAGCTGGGACATCGACCCTGTCCGGTCGGATCTACCCGCTGCAGGATTTTCCTAAGCGGGCCGGCCACGAACCTCAGTGAGGAGGTTGTAACACTGTGTCCTGTTTTTCGCGGGTTTCATTAACAACATTGCTATGTGATACGTAACAGAGAAAAGATTCTTCCCTCATCCATCGCAAGGTTTCTGGCTGAGGCGCCTATAACGTAAAGGTTAACAAGAGAAAACCGTACACATGTATTCAGCGGAAGTGTCACCTATTACGGAAGCCTTCAGAAATGAAGACCCAAAGAAGCAAGCAAAACTGCATTTTTATGCTAGGTGTGCTGAAGAATGGAGAGTCGTGCAGAAGTATGATTCGACAAAGGAGCTGTGAGCTAACTTAGGAAGGTTTATTTGTTCAAATTCTTCCGTGTCTTTGGAGACACGGCTGTTCCGTCCCTCCTCCCTCAGGAGGGTCTTAGGACCTTGTTCAGGGGAAGGTTAGCTGAGTGCTTCTGCTTCAGGGGAGAAGTTTTCTCAAATGTGATGGGATCCCATCCAAAGGAATCCTCACTTCTTCCCCTCTGCGCAGGTCATTTTTTCTTACTAGGTTTCTACCTTCATTCCTCCCAAGTCTCCCTGCCGCCCACAATCACCAGTGTTTCTGGTCATCCATTACTTCCATTCTCCCTCATTGCTGGTTCCATCTACCTTCCCAGAACAGTGATTCCTCCTATAATACTCCTCACCCCTCTTTTCAGCCCAGGACCTCTTGTTTGAGACAAAAAGGATGTATGTTCTGCAAATAAGAAAAAGCATTTCTCAAAGAACTTACTGAATGTTGCCATGACTCAGTCCCTACAAGTGTATCCAGGAATCTTACAGTGTACAGGAAGAAGAGATTAGCCCACTTCATCTTACAGTTGGGAGTCATGAAAAGCCAAACGCCCAACAAAGCTCCAAGCCTAGCTACTCATACACTGCTTCCCCAACAGAGGCCTCGTTGGTGTCAGAAGGGGGACCAAAGGGCAGGTTTCCTTTATTGTGAAGATAAAAGAATAGTCTGTTGACAAAAGGAGGAGGAAGAAAATGCAAAGTACACATTTGAAAACATGAAGTCATAATACCAATTCATAGTTATTCAAAGAGGCTGAGTAGCCTTGGAGAATTATATTATCCTCCCAGGAAGGAGGAAGTTAACATGCATGCCTATAACCAGGCTCACCCTCCTGGCCAGCCTTACCGCAGTCACACTGGACACAGTTTAGACTTGCCACAGCCTGCAGAGTGGGGTAAGTGCTTCTCTCCACAGGACTCCCCTCTCAGGAGTCTCTGTGACTTGGACCACAGATCACCAGAGCAGGGCAGTCGCAAGAAGCCTTACATATGGTGCCTGGGCCAGCCGTGAATATTCGTCTCCTGTATGGTGTTTGGAAAGGGATGGGAAGGAACCCATGGGCAGAAACATGGAGGATGTATAGATTTAGAAGGAAAAAAATGAAGCCATACCTTTAGTGTTTTTCTGTGCGTATCTAGCTTTACCCCTACATAATTACAGTCCAAAAATCAATACTGAAATTTACATTTGAATGAAATGCACAGTGCAACTTTATGTTTTAAAAAAGAACTAGGGAAAAACATCAAGTGGTAGTTTGGTTCTGGATATGGTTCTGGATATATATGTATATACACATAGATGTATGTGTGTATAATGTATCATACATTATGATACACTGCTTTTGATAACCAAAAATTGAAATAATACTTCAAAGATTGCATATTAAGGGTATGAAATAAAAGACATCTACTGAATTTGAATGTAGATCTGATTACAGTTTTGATAAGGTGCTGCCAACACATGATTCCATCAGTTGAACATCTAAATGGGACCAGCTGACAAAGAGAGGGGAAAGTTCCAACCCTGGTGCCTGTACCAAAACTGAATTGGTCCCCTGGAATTGAGGGATGTGGCAGATAGATGGCAAGAATTCTAATTCCTAATATGTAAATCAGTCTAAACATCTGGCTTTTTAGAAAGTCTACTTGAGTCGTTTTGGAAACAAAGCTGCACCAGCCACTGTTATTAAGCAAGTTGAAACTTCCATTTACAAAACCTTCTTGTGCCCTTTCCCCTTCAAACCCCAGGACCACACAGCTGCCTGAAGCCCTTTCCCTGGTCAGTTACAACTCACTCACAGGAACAGTCCAGTATTATCTACATCTTTCGTCATGTGGATTTACTTCCGTGTATGATTTCTCTGAGATTTCATATTGAAGCCTTAATTTAACTTGTGGATTTTTAAAAGGGAAGAAGTATGTTTGGCACATTTTAGACATCCTAAGTATTTACCCAAGTAAACTTCAGTCTTAGTTGTTTGTTCCTTTGGAGAAAAAAGAGCCCACCCCACCACCACTTGATATAAAAGGTGATAGGTTTGTCCAGACTCTGTGTGGACAGGAATTTCTTTCATATGGTCACTCCAGCTGAACCATAATAAACTACATTTTTCAAAGAAGGAACACAGAGCCTGGGAACTCTGTGGAGTATAACATTAACCTGGTATACAAGGAGACTGAAAATAAAAAATCAGGGCAGGTTTACCTGCCTATGTGACTAAGTTGTGTGTGTGTGTGTGTGTGTGTGTTTAGGGGAGTCCATCCTTTCCCCTCATTGCCTGCAGCCTCAGTACTTTCCTCTGGCATCCTCAGGTCCACCAGGTATGCTGTGACAAGCTCTGAAACCATCTAGAAAGGGAGGAGGCATCCTTTCCTGTTCTCAGTGGGCTCAGAGACCATTGCAATAAGTCTCATTGTCATACCATAAACCACAAATTAGGAACCATGAATAGTTCCAAATTCTTGTTTCATTACATGGTTTTGATCTCCTTGCTCATCCATCTAAAATAGTGGGCAGAATCATCACAGAGTGACTGATTTCTCCTACCTACTCTCTTCGGAAGAAAGAGGTACAAAATAGTCACAGGCATGTTACCAAGAAGAAAAAAAACCAAGTAGGTCACAAACAATATTAACAATTCAAAAGTTAAAGTATTAACACAATGTACTGGGCAGTTTACAAAATGCTTCCCTGTCACATTATTTCAGCTACTGGATTTGTTCAAAAGATCGTGGTCACAGTAAAAGCAACGTTATTGATCATTTTTAAGGTCCTCCTGCAAGTAGCTAAATTCATTTTATCAAGAAATACATGACCTATGGCTTCTCAGCTCCCCCTCTCCGGAGAGCCGAGACTTAGTCAGCACGTGGTGTCACGGTGGGTGTGACTCACAGAACCAGGACGGAGCCCGAGGCCTCCTCGCACACAGACAATCGGAGTCTGAAGGCAGGCCAGGCATCGCGGCTCAGGAGGCTTGGCGTGGTCAGGGTGACACTTCCTTCCCCTGCACACAACAGGAAGGTGCAGTCAGCTGAGCAAGTCCACCGGCAACTTCTGCGTCCCGCGTCATCTTCATAAGGTAACCGGTGACTGGGTTTTGTCTCTTATTCCTTCACTTATCGAGTTAATCTAAACTTTCTTTGAGTCCCTTGCTGCTGCTGCTGCTTTTCTGGCATGCAGCAGGTCAGAAGGCACGAGTGGGGCTGAGTCCATCTCCCCACAGAAGTGACTGCGTGGAAGCCATGTCCTGCCTGCACTCCGGCAGGTCTCTCTGATCTCCTTTAGCACCCTGGAGTCCCAAGTAAACCCACCTCTGTGGTCACTCTCGGTGCCTTTGTGACCTGTCTGTGAATCCCATGATTGACCAGAACCTGGAGAGGGGAGGGCTCCAAAAGGGCTGGGGACCTGGAGCAACAGATCTGCCAGCCATGGGTCTGTTCGTCTGTTTGTCTATCAAATGTCAGTCTACATGCATGTGCACACGTGCACACACACACACACACACACACACTAAACTGGGTGAGAGAAATGATTGAAAGGAAGCAAGCAAGTTCCTGAGATATTTACTCCCCATTTTACGGTCCAGCAGTCTGGTAGAGCGGTGACTCAGTTTACAAACTTAATTTGTTTTACCATTTTGGGGAAGACGGCTGCATTTGTGTTTGTGTGGGGAAGATGACCTTGGTTGCGTTTGTCACCCGATATGGAGTTTAGAGATGGAAGCAAAATTTTGAAGAACACTTTTGTTTGTGGATCGAATTGTTTGCAAACAGACGCATTGGTGAGCTGAGGCATTGCTGTTTGTTTCCAATGGTGGTCTGACTCTCCTTCTTAATTGCTTGCTTTTGGGCAGGTGTTTAAGTAAAACACGTTCAGTTTAGAGTTGTACAGCTAGCTCTGAAACATCCCATTACATGATTCGCCCAAGAGAGGGCTCTGTGCTTTTTGTATCTTAATATCCTTTGACGCAGTTAGAACATCCTTACCCGGGTCCCGCATGAGCTAAAAGTTAAATGCTGTATCATCTTTGTATTTAGAGATTTGAAAAGGGCACTCAATTTTTAGAACAAATCTCAGTGTTTAAACACAAGAAAAAAATTGTTACCTCATACATTTTAAATGGGGAAAACAGGAATTTTTTGAAACCCTTTATGACAAATGCCATTGTCCGAAAGGACAGTGTTTAAAAACTCTAACGTTTTGTTCTGTGCAGTGATGGTAACTGTGTTAGAAATCTCCTGAAGATTTGAACACACCTTCTGCACATGTGGAAACAGTCTCTCGATTTCTAATCTTTCCTTGAAGCTTTGAGACCACATTATAGTACACAACATATAGTCCCTTCGGTTAGCAATTTATGCAGTGACCATAAATGAATAACTGTGGCTTCTGCCAATGCTGTCAGGAAGTCTACTGGCAAAATAATAAACCTAGGAGGACTGGAGATAATTAACTACGAATTATGTGCTATGGTGAATTATTTAAAAGTTTGGTGAGTAGGAAAAGAAAATTAGAGATATTTTTATCCTTAAAACTAAAAGCGCAAAATATAAATCTAGTAGCTCTTCCCTGTGTAAGAACAGGCTGGCACACCTCGCTAGGAGGGACAGAGCTGTGTCACCAGAAGCCAGCAGAGGAAGCCTGCAGAGACACTTATCTCTGCCTCAGGGTCCGCAAACCCAAAGCCTCACCTGGGAGCTGAAGGCTGCCTCCAGCCCCGGATGAGGATTCAGGAGAAAGGTATTTAAGGAACGGAGCTGTTTCATACCACTGAGAGAGGGAGCTTCCTTCCGTGATTTTGAATACACCTCAGCTGTGACATTGACATCATTGCCAGAAAAATGGTTGCTGTTTAAAGCAGGCACATTTCACAAAAGGCCCCTTTGACCCCAGTTTCTGGTTTTCCAGACTTTCGGGTGCCCAACTTGAATTTTCTTTTCCGCAGAAACATAATTCTTTAGTTAGATGAATTAGTTTTGTCATTAGGATCTAAATGTTCATTTTGCTTAAAAAAAAAAAAAAAGGTACAGAAGTCCGTGGAAGTTCACTCTGGTTAAAAAGAAACAGGATTTTTTACTTCATTAAAAAGGCAAAAATGAAAAAGAGTTCTGCATAAGTTAACCAGGTTGACAATATTTAAATATATAAGAAGCATACATGTTCTACTGTGATATTAAGAAAGTCTGTGCGAGGAAACTCCCAAAATAAAATAGTTTAGGACTGCAACAATTTAAAAGTAAATAAAGGGCTGGGCATGGTGGTACATGACTGTAATCCCAGCACTTGGGAGGCTGAAGCAGGAGGGTCACTGAGAGTTGGAAGCCAGCCTGGGCTGCATAGTGAGTTCAAGGCCAGCCTGAACTACACAGCAAGACCCTGTCTCAAAAAGGAAATGAAACAAAACAAAATGAACAAAACAGAACAAAACAAAAAAAGTAAGAAAGATTTGACAAACTGCTCTCAGCATGATTAACTAGTTCTAGTATTTCTTTCTAAAAGAAAATCCTTTGTGCAGTTATGGGGAAATAAAATCAAGTGTTCTATGAGAAACTATAGAGAAACAACTCTAATTTCTTATAAAAGGTACATCTCATAAGGACAGTGAAACAGTCTATTTTTTAAAAACTGTGTCAGTCATGTTTAAAGAACTGAGGAAGGTAACTAAGAGATGTGAAATCAAAGAGTTTCATCTTAGGTTTTTTACTGGGAAAAGAAGTGTAGGAAGGGAAATTTAGAGAAAGCGGAAGTGAGCAAGGCCAGCAGTTGTGTGCTATTTTCCTACAGCGGGGTACAGGCAGTTTCAATCTAAGCATTCTTCATGGGACGCAAGAGAGCATTAGTTCCCCTTTTTTGGTTCCTTCTGAACCTTCTGTTGCCTAGTGGAGAATTTTTGATAAAATGTTTTCATTCCTCGCATCCACGGATAGTGTGTTCACCTTTTTGCAGTTCTTCCCCCTCACACAGTTTAAGAGTTCAGAGATCAGAGTTTTAGTTCTAGCTACTCTAGCGAATGATCTACATATGATATCTATGTAGCCTACACCAGAAATATGGTGATGATTAAGTGAGGCAGTACGTGAAACTTTCTCAAAACTATTTACATTTATCAAAATTAAAAATGTGAATATCGTATTACTACAATAACGATTATCCATCTGCTCTTACGATTCAGATCTCAAATATCCTCAGAAAGCCCTGGTGTCAGGGTGGAAACCTTCTTCCCTTTCTCTCTTCCTTCTTTCCTGCCACTTTTACTGAATCTCAGCCAATGCCAAGCGTCGCTCAAGGCTCAGAGCCATGAGAAGCGCATGACTTTGTTCCCCAGAGCTGAGTGGAAAGGCTGACGTCAGGGATGGGACCAGGGTGTCTGGGTATCAGCCCCAGATCACCACTACTATTATAGACAGCGAAGTAAGGCAGAAATACTATAGGCAGTCAAGACAGGGCTGGGCATGGAGTCAATACACAAGAGGAGAATACACTACAACTATGGCTGGAGGCGCATCCATTGAAGGTCAGGACTCAAGATAAAGATGGATCACTCAAGCTACACCCCTGGTTGAGGGATAAACAATGAACTGAAGATTACACTCATCTAATCTGATAAAATCTAGGTCACCCAGATGGGCGACCAAGACCTCCAGATCCGCCCCATCCTGGAATGTCTTTATTCTTTCCATGTCCATTTGCTACGTGACCTTCTTCCCCTTTGGATCAATATTACCTAAGTGACTACACTTGTGATATTATTGGTTAATCATCATTTTGACACACATTGTACCCACCTCGAGATTTTGCTCTATAAAACTTCCCCTGAAAAGTGAGCTCATTGGCAACCCACTCAGGTTCCCTCCTGTCTCTCAGGAGCTCTCTTTCTCTCTCTCAATAAATTTCCTACAATTAACCTCCTTTGTTCCTTAGAATTCATCCTTTGACTTTGGGGAACACGAACTCAGTGTAACTGACATCTAGCAGGTTGGGAGTTACATTTTTTCCCCTATATCACCAGCATTGTATTTTGAGCCAATTAGGTTGCATTTCTTAATTTGCTTCCTCATCCATAACCTGGAGATGATTTTATCATGGGTTTAAATATGGTAAATACTTATCGATCCCAGAAGAGAGTTTAGAACATGGTAAACACTCGATAGACCATAGCAGTTACTATCATTCCTACCTGACGTGGTCAGTCAGAAATCTCAAGGACCGTGTGCTTTCTCGGAGTAGACACTATAGGATCAAGATGCCACCCATCCAAGGACACCCCAGAAAACGAGAACCCGCAACACTCTGCAGGCTCAAAAAATCCAGCCTAATGCCCTGAGTGTTCATTTGGGTGTTAGTGTTGGTTTGTTTTTGTTTTGTTTTGTTTTTTTACAGTACTGGGGATTGAACCCCGCATCAGGATCTCCACACTGAACTACAACCCTCACCTGTTTTTACAGATCTTGCTAAGTCACTAAATTGCCCAGGCTGGACTCGAACATTCAGTCCTCCTGTTTCAGCCTCCTAGGGAGTTGAGATTACAGGTGTGCCCCACACCCAACTTGGTAATTTCTGAATTCACAAATAGTGTCATACATAAACCTGGCCTTGCTCAGTGCCACCTATCATCCTGAGGAGAAAAGTCATTTTTGGAAAAAATCAGATATTAATGCTTTCAGGAAGATATGAGACATTTTTATAAGTAACAAAACTTTTTTGTTAAGGGCCATTTAAAAAAAAACCCTCTTATCAATGATATATATTCAAGGAACCAACAATTGCATTTCCAGAAAAGTAGTTCTGGGTACTACAAAGTTCTGAACCCCCAAGACAAAAAGGCTGGAGACAGTCGTTCTCAGCTGAGGGTGGTCCTGTCCCCCGGGAGACCCTCAGCGATGTCCAGAGACATCTTGGCAGTCCTGAGGGAGAGGTATGCTGGCGTCCAGTGGGCAGAGGCCAGGGATGTTGCTCGACCTGCCACAGCACTCAGGACAGGCCCCACTCCATTTATCATGTGGCCCCAAATAGCAAAAGTACTAAAGCTGAGAAATTCACTCCTAGACACGAGCAACATACAGAGCAAACCTCGCACAAAGTGACAGCAGATTGATCCTACCATAAAGACTGAAAGGTCCCTTTACAGCAGGCCTTAAACCGCCTTAGCTCACCAGGTACTCTGCTGGGTAAATGTCATCACACTATTTCAGAGAAAATGGAGGCTTACAGAGCATAGGTAATTTTCCCAAGGGCTCTAGATCAGAGGGAAACTGAGTTGAACACCACCTGCCTGGCCCTGAGGTCTGGCTCCTAACCGCTGCTCTCCTTGAGCCCAGAGATGTGTCCTCTTACCAAACAGTTTGTTATGAGGTAAACTGAAAGACACAGAAGAGGAGCAAACAACTTCAGCAAATGAGGTCAGTGCCAAAGTCTGAATTGTCAGGCCCAGGGAGCAGTGTCGAGGTGACCAGAGTTGGCGGAGTGTGGCAGAGGCGGCCCTGTTAGTTGTTGTTACTCATTTACTTCTCAGCGGTCAGTGAATCAGTCGGCCACCAATCAGCTTCTGCATAGAAGTTGCGTCCCCAGTATCTCTGAGCTGCTCGGAGATAGTATCTTGGCTACAGCACTCACTAGAAGTCAAAAATACATGCATGCTGGCTTACAGCTGGCTTAGTCCAGCGAGCTAGAGGTTGAAATTTAGAGGCTGAAGAAGACCTAGGCTTTTGGACAATAGTGTCTGGAGTAAGGACAGGCTTTGTAGATTAGTAATGACCCTTAACCCAGAGGCACACTGAATGAGGACCACACATTTTAATGGGAGCTTGTCCTTAACCACTTGTCCCCAGGGGAAGGAGGAGGTTGACAGGGAGGTAGAAAGAATGAGGAGGAGAGAGGGGATGCAACTGCTTTGGTCTGAGTTGTTGTTTTTCTCTAGTGGTTGGGGAGATGAGCTCACCAAAAAGTAGAAGGTGGACAGCTTGATATCCAACGTCACTACACCCCAAAATCCTGAATTTCATATCTAATTTGTTCTTGAAGCCCAAAGTTCAGTGAAGTCTTTTCTCAGAGGGAAAAAAAAAAAAAAAAAAAAAAAACAAAAAAAAACCTTTCTTCTTCTTTGCCAAAACTTCAGTCTTGTTTTTTTGTTTTTTGTTTTTTTTGGTGCTGGGGATCGAACTCAGGACCTTCTGCTTGCAAGGCAAGCACTGTAACCACTGAGATAAATCCCCAGCCCCTAGTCTTGTTTTAAAATATAGTCAGCCACTAGTAAGTCTCTACGAGGGATGATCCCTGGACCTCCCCCCACCTCCCCATTCATGGGTGCCAACATCTACCGATGCTCAAGTTCTTTGCTTGAGATGGTGTAGAATTTGCATGTAACCTACACACACTCTTCTATATAATTTGAATCATATTCAGATTATAATATGTAGTGTAATACCTAGACTGTGCTGCTCAAGGAGTAATGATGAGGAAAAGCCTCCACATGGTCAGAACAGATGGGATTTAAAAAAAACATTTTCAATCCGCAGTTGGTGAAATCTGTAGATGTAGGACTCACCCATATGGGGGACTGATTGTAATTTCAAACTTGTGGAAAAGTTGAAAGCATAGTAAAACCTAGATTCCCCAAATGTTAATATTTTACCACACTCGTATTCTGTATTTTCATTTCCTCTTTACATATGTGTCTCTCTCTCTCTATATATATATATAATTATTTAACCATTTGAAAGTAAGTTGATGACGTAATGCTCCTCAATCTTGAAATACCTCATGTGTATATTTCCTAAAAGGCAGGACATAATCATGGTATAATTATCAAAATTAGGAGATGAATATTAGCACCAGATTATTTTCAAATTGATAGATTTTATTCATATTGCACTAGTTGACCTAAAAATGCTCTTTCTGGGGAAAGAAAATGTTACCTAATCCAGGATCATAGGCTGCATTTCGTTGCCTTGTCTCTCTAATCACCTTTAATCTGGAAGTCCTCAGGCTTTTAGCCTTCATGACTGACATTTTTTTTCCTGTCTGACATTTTTGAAGAGTACACGTCATATGTTTTGTAGACTTGGCAGATTGTTTTCCACGCGCGTTAGCTTGGATTTACATTCAGCAACGCCAGTGTGTCTCAGGTTGCATCAGATAGGAGGACGTGATCTTAGCTTGCTCCATAACTGTAATATTAATTTTTGTCACTTGGTTAAAGTGACACCTCTCAGCTTTCTTCGCTGTGAAAGCACTAGTCTCTTTTTAATTAGTAAGTGTCTTTGGAGGACATTCTTTGAGATACTATAATTATTGTCCCTCATCCAAATTTCACCCACTAGTTTTAGCATCTATTGATCATTCTTGTCTGCAACAGTTGTTACTATGTCGATTTTGAAATGTTGATCTTTGAATTGCATCAGTCCTTTGACATTTATTAGTTGGCATATTAATTCTAAAAAAAAAAAACTTCTTTCACCTCATGTTGTTTATTGATGTTAATCAAAATGAACTTGTGTGCTCATATCACATTCATTGAGTTATATCTGTTATCATTACATGTTTTCATGCTCTGATTGCCTCAATCTTGGCCAGCCAGAGCCCCTTTAGTTTGCTCCCGTGTACTTTTGCTAGATCCCCAACTGCGGACTTTTACTTGGTAGCATAAGATGTTCTACGTTCATTTTGCACTTTCCCAAACTCAACCCAATCCTGATACTATTTTTTCCAAAAACTATGAACATGATATTTAAAAATCAGGCTCTAAGTCCTAGATAAATTCATTGTTATTGATTAGGTAGATCTAGAAAGTTATTTATCTATTTCCTTATCTACTCGTACATAATAAAAACCTTAAGTTCATACTGATTCTTCCAGCTCAACCCAATTCCACAGCGCTTGTTCCAGCCACCCTGACAGTGTGAAGTCTGACATCTATCACCCACCACGGATTTACTTACTTTCTCAGTCAAGAAATGTGTGTTTTCTAGTTAGGGTGACACCATGAACTCTGTGATTTTATTTGTTCTTATTGAATTATACATATACTTTCTGGAGTATGTTCTAGGAAATTTGGGTCTACCTGACTGTGGTTACTACAGCTACCTTATAAGTGTGAATAATTTTTAACACATGAAATTAAAATATATAAAATTAGAAAGGAATCCTACTCTAATTAAATCCTACTCTATCAAAATATTATTTTTTCTTTTAATACATTAAATAACAGTACATGTGACAAGAATGATAATCACTGTAATTTTGAAGTCATGACAAACATAAACTGTATTTTGAGGTAACTCTTAACAGCTGTGTGACATAAAAATATTTGTAACAAAATCAAAAGTACTGCAAACAGTGCTATACTTTGTTGTTACTTTCATAATTGAAAGATGTGCTAAATTTCAATTACAGTTTAAAGGAAATAAAGATGGCATCCTTCTCCCATCTAAAGAGCACAGACCCCTGAATTCTCTCCACAGTTCCCCTCGGAGTTCTACGAAGCATCTCTGCCTTCCTAGAGGGGACCTCACAGATGCCCAAGTCGTCCATCCACCTGAATCCAAGCCCCTGGGGTTCCCAGTCCACCTTCATACTCCAGAGCAGAGCCCACCTTTCTCGTGGCTTCCCTGGCCCCAATTCCTCATCCATTTTCCCCCCTCTCTGAGAATTTGTGCCAGTCATTGGACTAGGAACATGAGACCCCGAGGGGAGATGACCCTGTTGCAACAACTATTTCAGATGTCAGAGGTTGCTTTTGGCTGGTGGACTTTAGTCCCAGCCCCTGAGCACATGGGCAAGGTGCCTTGTGTTGACTCCAGCAGCTCGGCTGAGCGCTGCCCTCTGCTAGCTCGGCGTGCGGGGACCCAGCTCCCTGCTGCACAGCCAGGCACTTGGGCCCCAGTGGCCTCCACAAATCACTTCATGCCCTTGAGCCTGTTTTATCTTCAGTAAAACACCCTAACTCAAAAGGCTGCTGAAAGGCTCAAAGGAGACCTTTCCATGAAAGGGCAGTGTCGGGGCGCTACAGCTGTCAGCCATGATTTTATTATTACTCCTCTGGTTCTTGGCCCTGGCAAAACTGACAACAAAAAAGTTTCCCCTTCTGCTCTGCGGAACATTAACCCATCAATGTTTTGCCTTCATCCAATAATTCCCTGGGGAGTTTGGATTGCAACGAATGGTACAAAAATCCACTCGTGCAGTATATTTAACCTTTTAATACTCCATAATTATTTATCATGTCAGATGAGCAAAACACTGTATTAGTTTTTACAAATATGAAATTTCACTAAAATGTTTAAAAAGTATAATTTCACAAGAGTTTGTTACATCTCCTGCATAATTTTACATTTTAATATACATACATATGAAAGTGAGAAGGGACCACCCTGCTATGTGGACATTGATTTACAACAAATCACACTGTAAAGACAAGGGAAAACTACCAAATTATTAAACCACAGTAGTCTAAAAATCTGTTTCAGAAATAATCACAGCGGTACCACAAGAATCAACTAGTTTTCCCAAACGCAACATGTTTTAATATTTTCCTCTGGCTTAATATTTATCAATGGATAATTCTTTTATCTTTTCTTTATTTAACTATAGATCTTTTAGGGGAAAAAGGCAAAATCAAAGCCTCAGATTTTCTTGAAAAGTAAAGAAGACATATTACAATGAGTTATTTTAATCTGAAATACTGTTTTCCTTATACAGCAGTAGAGAAGTCTGCGTGTTTAAAGTTCTGTCTAGTGTATGACTATATTCTTTACTACAGAAAGAGATATTTACATATGCAGAAAACAAACTGGAAGAAAATTCACCAAAATCGTCAGAGTCAAATATGATAATCATTACTACTTTTTTTTTTCTGTATTTTTTCTCTTTTTTTACCTTAAGCATAAGTTGCTTTTAGAGACAGGGAAAAAATGAACAATTTTTTAAAGGATTGAAAAGAAAACACACACACACACACACACACACAAAGAAAACACAGAAAATGTTGTAAGAAAGTCCAACATTTATAGAACTGTTTGACCTTACAGCTCCTTTTTGAGCATAATGTCTGTGAACAGCCATGATTCCAGAAGCTTCCGGAAGGTCTGAACTTCACCTCCAGCCTATGCGCGGTGCTCTGTGAGGCACCCTTGATATTCTCTGTGGTCCTCCTTCCCTCCACTGGTCAGGCAGCCAACACAGTTGCTGCTGTGTGGGGAGAAAGATCTCCCTGGGGCTGCCCTAGGCCCGTGAGTTGGGAGACTGGGCCTGCTTGAAGCTCAGACCTGAGGCGACCAGGGGAGAGCCTGCTCTCGAGCCTTCGTTCACTGCTCCCTTCTGGGTGGCTTGCTCTTCCAGCGCCAGTTCCCATGACAAGAGGGACACATACTAACTAAGGGAAGCACATCCTGAGGGGCACATACTGGGGCGAGGCTTCTGAAGACAGGAGAAGGGAAGCCCTCCTTCTATTTGAGCGTAGGTCCTAGGGCAGCCCTGTCTGCGACAAAATTCGTTTTCCGGGTTGTTCTGTTCCGCTTACGGTCAAAACCTGTTTTATAGTAGACATTTGCTTAATTTTGACCTTTTTTCTCGGAGGCTGGTGTCCACAGAGGAGAGGGTTTGAGGGTTTGGATACTGGTTTGAGGTGCTGTGTGTTGGTCAGCTTCTCTCTCTCACCTGCTTCCCATCCACCTTCCCACTTTTCACTGAACTTCCTCATGGTCTCCCATTAGTACTCTTTGCAGTGAGTTCTAACACTCTCAGAGCTGGGTCGAAGGTCAATATTAATCTAGTTAAAATCAGAAAATGGAAACCAAGTTAGGAATGCTTTCTTAGAGACAATAGCAAAATGCTGTCCTTTTCCTGACAGTGTGAAAATAACTGGGAGTCTGACAGAACAAGTAAGAGAATAATATTTTCTAACAGATTTTGCTCTTCAATTTCACAAAAGGCAAAAGATGAGATTTTACTGTGAATCTATCTTTTGGATGGATGAGTTCACACGTGGGATTGATGCACACTACAGCCCACATCCACCCAGTGACCTGCGTCAGCTTGGTCACGGCTCTTCCTTCTCTCTCCCCTATTTAGTTTCTCTGAATTCTCCTTGGTAGTTTTGCATTACCTAAGAGATCAGTTTTCCACTTAAATGACCATCTTCCAACAGCAACCAAATAAGAATTCCCCTACTACATTTTAAAACTATTCATTTACTAAAATGCATTAAAATATCTCGAATTTATCAAGCCCAGGTTATGGTACGTTTGTGGCTCTAATTTGTATTTTCTTTTTTATTTCAAACATGCAGTACACTGTCCTCTTGTATTGTACGAGGAAGGAGTATCCCTGTCACATACAGAAAAAAATGTTTCTGTGGGTGTTAGCCCTCCTGATCCTCTGTGCCTTTCTGTGGAACTGTAAAGGACGACTGAAGATTGCAGACATCAACGACAAGTACATTTTCATCACTGGATGTGACACGGGCTTTGGAAACTTGGCAGCCAGGACTTTTGATAAAAAAGGATTTCATGTTATTGCTGCCTGTCTGACTGAATCGGGATCAACAGCTTTAAAGGCGGGAACCTCACAGAGACTTCGCACGGTGCTTCTCGATGTGACTGATCCCGAGAATGTGAAGAGGACGGCCCAATGGGTGAGGAACCAAGTTGGGGAAAAAGGTGAGAGATGTGGGATAGGAAGGACAAGGGAATAGGAAAGTAACTGGAGCAAAATACAGTGTGTTCAGATTTTAAATGGCCTTTCAAGAAAATATCTCCCTGATACCAACTGTGCACTTAGGAGAGCACCTGATACTTCCAAGCCGTAGGTGCCCTGTGTGCATGACAGACTTTGCCCAAGTTATGCCCAGTCTTAAGTCCCAGCGAGTGAACTGAGATCAGAAATGGTGGCCCTGGCTTTCCCTGGTCTTCTGGGACGTGCTACTCCAGCCACATACACCGCAAAGGGAGTGGGGTTCAAATCTACAGGAAAATGTGAAAATGATCCCCAAGTGGCCACCTGCACACCTGGGATCCACTTTTCACTAGAAAATGGCTCCCAAGCTCACACATTTTCAATGGCAAGGCAGAAAAGGGCCTGAAAACATGAGCGTCAGAGTCTTGGACAGTTGCTGTGGGCTAGTGAGGCTGTGGGCTCCGAGTCTGCAGTAATTCTGCAAGGACGCTGCGTTCTGAAACAAAAGGTTTTGACTGGTTTGGAATGAGGATTGAAACACACACATGGAGGAAGATACTAGGGTCCCCAAAGGAAAGAAAAGTATTTCTTTTCTCTCACTCACATCTTTGTCGTATGTCTGAGACTCAGAAGCACAAACGCTATCATTTGATAAGGCTCCAGACAATTTTTAATGCTTGAATTTCAAACATCTTTAATGATATTAAATGTTTTCCCTCCAAAAAAATGAATGATTGCATTTTTTCCAAAAATAAACATAAGTAGATTTATATCACTCTTTATCGACGCAGAATATTTCAGAAATAGTCTCTGGCTTTGCCATCTAACGAGGTAGGAATAATAGACTAATTTACATCTGAAAAGAAAAAAGCAGAAAGTTTCACTCAGAAAGTATCAGCATTTGAAATTTAGAGCCAGAACTGGAAGCATGGTGAGATTGAATTCAAGTAACAGCATTTCAATCTAGTCTCCCTCTCCCTCTGCTATCAGTTTGGAAACGGCAAAGTATTTCAAAGCAGGAACCCGCATACAAGGAGGTAATGGCACCACCGTGGAAAGCAGAGGCTGTGTTACCATCACGAGTGCCCATACAGATGCCACCTTCTACCACACCTTCTTTCCTTCCTCTCTGTTCTAGGTCTCTGGGGCCTGATCAATAACGCGGGTGTACTGGGCGTGCTGGCTCCCACGGACTGGCTAACGGTGGAGGACTACAGGGAACCTATCGAAGTGAACCTGTTTGGACTCATCAGTGTGACACTAAATATGCTTCCCTTGGTCAAAAAAGCTCGAGGGAGGGTTATCAACGTCTCCAGCATCGGAGGTCGGCTTGCATTTGGTGGAGGGGGCTACGCTCCATCCAAATATGCGGTGGAAGGATTCAATGACAGCTTAAGGTAAAGCAAATTAATTGGTTTAGAGATCACAGCTGCTAACCTTTATTGAATGCTTCATATGTGCCAGTCACTCTTCTTAGTACTTCAGATTCTTACTGCTTTATAGATGATGCCGCTGAAACTAAGAGAGATTAAGAAACTTACCCAAGGTCACCCCGCTAATAAAAGGCAGAACTGAGATTTGAACCCAAGTCTGTCTTTTGTTTTTTTACGTTTGCATTAATGCATGATGCTAATAGCGATGGCGAAGTTTTATTCAACAGGTCAGTTTGTGAATAAGGAATCACACAGAGAGCCTAAATCTGGGTGTCTCTCCGCTGTTGTTACTGACAGCTGAAGACACATTACCGTCTTATCCAAACCTGCAGCGGAAAATATCATTTCTCAGTGAGCTCCCCAACGCACTCTGTCCAGTCTTTGTAGCTGCGTTCAGTGGGCAAGGCAGGGAGGGGTGTGCTTAATCTGTCTCGCCTGCAGTCAGAGCTTATCGCTATAAATTCAGAGCCCTGAATTGAAGTGGTTCTTCCAGTCAGGCTTCTTGCAGGAAAGGATGGCACATTACAAGTGAGTAAAGGACTATTCGCAAACATTTGGGAGGTGGGTGTATAGGGAAATCCCTGAGGAGAGTGCAGTACCTAAGGGCTGAAACAGCAGGGGCATTTCCTTCCTTGGGACTAAAGGGATAAGGAGACAGGGAAGTTTCCAAAACCTGGAGATGCAGCGGCTGTTAGCTTCCACTGAGGGATCAAATAAGCAGTGTTGGCATCGAGGGAGGAGGAACCAGCCTCCCTCTTCTCCTCTTGCCTCTGATCTCCCCCTGGCACCTCTAAGCTACTGTGCCTCTGGAAGCCAGTGGATAGTTAATCGGCCCGCCTCCAGGATGTGGCACTGGCAGAAGGGTGGGGAGAGGGAGTGGAGAAGCAAATGACAGCTGTTCAGCCAAGTGGTGCCGTGACAGGCGATGCATCTATTTACTTATTCAATTTGTATTTGTTGAAGCATATATTAGAGTTGATGCTCTATACCATGGACCTAGGAATAGCTTACTAACAAAACACTAGATTATTCCACTGAGATTGGAAAAGATAGAACAACTCCCTTTTGCCACTGATCAGATTACCAAATTAACTCTTCTAGGAAATAAACACAATAAGAGTAGAAAAGTGCTTCCAAAGCACTAATGTAAATTGGGGGATCTTGTTAGAATCAGACTTGTCTGTGGTAGGTCTGGCATGGGACTTGAGCATCTGTTTTTCCAACAAGCTCCCAAGGAGCTCACGTCAGCCAAGTCACGCTGCCAGTGGTGAAAGATTCATAATGAGTAGCAAGGTCATGGAGAACCTCCGTTAGCCTCCTTGGCTGGCCTTGGGCTCCATTCTGTAAGCAGCAGTAAAGTTTTAGTAGACTTAGAGATTTATTCACTTTTAGAAAGGTATTAAAACGGAAAGGCTTGTGGAATTTGCAATGCAGTTATATCATGCCTAAAAGTAATCATCACAGTTCGTCCAAAAAAAAAAAATGTTTCACAAGGTGCCTGCATCAGTCTCACCATAGCTCGGGAACTGCGCAGAACCCCACATTCGTCACGACTGTCTTGTACTTTTGTGCATGTGAAGGGCTAATTATGGGTCACAAAAAAGTTATGACTAATACCACTAGCCTAAAAGGCTCAGTAAAAGACTAATATTACCCCAGTAAAATGTGAACATTCTGGGGAAATTTTACAAATTACGTCTCATTACTGTACATTATTTCCTATGGAAAAAAATTCATGCAGTACACTGTGGTTTCAGCACTCATCGCAAGTCCTGGAACAAACTGATTACAAGTACCTACGTATGACTGTACTGGGTAAACTTAGTGGGGCGGCTTGTCCCTAGATTGGGTGCTATTTTCATGAGTGGATGAAGAAACAAGTCTTTCCAGAGACTCACTCTGAAGTGCTGTTTCCAGATCCAACTAACTATACATTAGTTACGTTGCTAGAAAAACAAATCAAATCCTGTTTTAAGCTCACTAATACAGCTTTAGAAAGAGTCGTATGGTCAGATTTCTGTAAAATGAGTAATTACTGCCTCGTATATTTCTGGTGACAATAGACATTAAATTTAGGAAATGATTATTCATATGATTGTATGGTTTGCTATACATTTTTTGCTTTAAAGAAATGGGTACCATGATTCCTCTAAAACCTAGGTGCCCAGTAAACAAGCAGACTTCTGGTTTTCTGTAGCGGCATGATGACAAGGCCTGCTCGGCAGCAAAGGCATCAGGCTGGATGTGACATGGTGCCCTCCACTTACCCTCATTTGTGCTACAGTCGCTTCACATTCCTAAAATGGGCAAACTTGGCCATCCAAGGCAGTCCTTGGTCCAGCGCACCGTAAGGCACTTCAGATACCACAGAGACAGTGTTAAACTGCACACTCCTCAAAGGGGAGAGTGCGGCTTATGGGACGAAGGCTGGACTGGTGGTGGGAGGTTCCCACCAAGATCACTTTCCTGGTCAGCCATTAACCACCCTTCCCTTTACCACCTCGATCTTCAGTTTCTTCATCTCGAAATGACAGAGTAGGAGATGAAGCTTCTTGCCAATGCCACTCAATTCCGTGGTTACACAAAATGATTCATGAGAAAACAGGTGTTCAGATAGTAAGCATTCTGCGAGTCATCTGGATTAAACTCCAAAATATAAAAATAAAGTAAGAGACAGGGATATAGCTCTAAATGGTAGAGCGCTTGCCTAGCTTGCACTGGGTTTAATCTGGTACTACAAAGAAGAAAGAAAAGAAAGAATAGGAAAATAAAATTTTTAAAATAACAAAATAAAAACCATCTTAACTGTTCTTTTCGCAGACGGGATATGAAAGCTTTCGGTGTGCATGTCTCATGCATTGAACCAGGATTGTTCAAAACACAACTGTCAGATCCAATAAAGACAACTGAAAAGAAACTTGCCATTTGGAAGCAACTATCTCCAGACATCAAACAACAATATGGAGAAGGTTACATAGAAAAAAGTGAGTTTCTGGGTAGACCCATTGTCCTCAGACCTTCGCTCTCCTTGACAGCATGGAATAAGATGAAACGAATAAAAAGCAAGATTCCTAAAGTAATGCGCCAAAAAGGATCTTATGTGTGGATCAGGGTCCCTGTTTTCTGTAATTCTGTGCTGTCTCTTACTTTTCAGACTGTTTATAAACCTCTACTGAGCGCTTACCATCTGCCAAGTTCCATGCTAAGCGCTTGTGAATTATATCATTTACTCCTCAAAAGATGCTCAGAAAATATTGCCAACATTTGTTATCCTTGGTGTTTCTATAGTACCCAGTCTAACAAGTGTGTGGTAACATGTCTTTGTGGTTTGCCTTTCCTCGATGACTAGTGATGTCGAACATTATTTGTTTCATACACCCGTTGACCATTTGTCTTTTGAGGATCACTATTTAGATCTTTTCCCCATTTTTAAATCATATTATTTTCTTGTTGTTGAATTGAGTTCCTTCTGTATTTTGGATATTAGTCCCTTAACAGATACGTAATTTGCAAATAATTTTTCCATTCTATGAGTTGTCTCTTCATTCTTTTAACTGTATCCTTTTCTGAGTAGATGCACAGATATTCCTTTCACTTTGATGCAATCCTATCTGTTTTGACATTTGTTATCTGTGTGTTTTGGGGTCACAGCTAAAAAATTATTGCTCAGATCATGTCAAGAACTTTTTACCCTGTTTTCTTCTAGTCGTTTTATACTTTCAGGTCTTATGCTTAAGTCTTTACAAGTTGATTTTTTTATATGGCATGAGATAAGGGTCCAATTTCATCCCTCTGCATGTGGATATCATTTTCCCAACATCATTTATTCAGGACACAAGGTCTCTAAACATTACCAATCACTTGTAAAATACCTCCCTTCCTGAATCTTAGTTCATTACTTCAACGCTTCATTTGCCTGAGAACCGGGATACTTTAACTTGCTCACTCAGGATGTTGCTCATTCAGGATAAAATAACTTGCTCATTCAGGATGAAACTCTTTATTCACAGAATCATGGAGGCATGTTGTACATGCCCGCACTCCCGCATCCACACTCGTGTGTAAACACATCCACACGTACCACATTTCCTACATACACAGGACTCCCCTAAAAAGCATTAGGAATCCAACTGATGACTTCCTAGGCTCATGGGCCTCGTGGATTTTATAAAGTATCTTTCCTCCATCATTTTAAAGCAACTCCTCAAAGTTTGGTCCTTGGACCAATAGCAACAGCATCATCTAAAAACTTGTAAGAAATGCAAATACCTGGGCCCCACCACAAATCTACTGACTCAGAAACTGGATTTGAACCCAGAAATCTGGATTGTAACAAGCCCTCTAGGAGATTCCACTGCCCACTGCCAACTTTGGGAGCCACTGGTCTAAAGATCCCACTGCCGCATCCTCTTCTAGAGAAGAGCTAGAAAGCATCACGGTTGGCCTCAGTTATGATGACAAATTCAAAATAAACTCCCTTACGCAATCCTCCCCTTTGCACCTACCCTCCATGCTGCTTCTCCTCTTCTTCCAAAGAATCAGTGCACTTTTCTCTTTTTGCAGGTCTAGACAAACTAAAAAGCACAACATCCTACGTGAACATGGACCTGTCTCTGGTGGTGGAGTGCATGGACCACGCCCTAACAAGCCTCTTCCCGAAGACTCATTATGCTGCTGGCAAAGATGCCAAAACTTTTTGGATACCTCTGTCCCATATGCCAGCTGTTTTACAAGACTTTTTATTGTTGAAACAGAAAGTAGAGCTGGCTAATCCCCAGGCTGTGTGATTTCAACTCATCACAAACGCCTGCCCCAGGCTATGAGACTGGCTGATTTCAAGGCCATATCTCCTTTTCAATCTCATTGCCTACCTGACCCAATCTGGACTCTTCTAGGCCATACTTCTTTTTATAGAAAAAGGAGCCTCACCATGCCCTTGTTCCCTTGGCACCTTCTCCAGCCTTGACAGTAAGGACAGAGGTGGCACATCACACAGGCCTGTCCTGCCCAGCTTACGGCAATGTGGGCTTGGTGGGATGGAAGGGAACTGGAAGACTCCCTCATCCAGAATGACGAACACCATGGCCTACCCCCGCTCGCTGAGTAGCCTACAGTGTTCAGCATTGTCTCTTAGCAAAATGTTGAGCAGTAAGTTTTCCTGAGTGGGACAGACATTTCTGTTACCTTGCTGAGAATAAGACTGAAAGACTGGACCTCAGTTCTGGTAAGCTGCGATAGGAACAGGAAAAGGAAGGGAGATAAAGCATCACAAGATACTGGTATAAACCAAAGAGTGGCTAAATTCAGCGTTCCTTTCAGTCTTTTGGGAATACGCCTGTTCGTCGTTTAACAATCGACCTGTTTGATGACTGTTTAGACTTACGACCCAGAGGTTGGACATGACCCGCCACTCAGACTTATGGCCCATCTTTTTTTGTTTTTGTTGTTGTTGTACAGTTCTGTACATCTTGTTTATAGAGCCTCAGTGGTTTTTTTGTGTGTGCAGCACACCTTGTTTACACGCACTGTGATTCTTGTTGATTGTACTGTACAGCTACAGTCCTGCAGTTTTATGTTCTGTTATACATTACAGTACTGTATGTAAGAGCTATGCAGATAATAGCAAAGTCATCAAGTTTGACCAGTTCTTTGTCCTAAATAGTGTAATGCTCATTCTACATACAGTTTCTCATTTAGTAACCAATTCATGTGATGACCTAGTCTCAGGATTGGAACTTGGTCATTAAATGAGATGTGTGTTTTGACATAAAAAAGCCAGAGAAGTCATCTAGCACACATGTGCAAGGGCACACATGTATGCTTAAGTCACTATGAAGAAAATATTGAATACCTGTTGCTGGAAAACATGGCCATTTGAAGGCATCAGTAATTCTACTCATCTCATTCACCTTTATGGAAATATCTGCATATGAGAGAATTTACTCCTCTTAAACTTACAAGATACTGATAACTGAAAGATATAATTACCAAAATGTCAGTCCACCTGGACATACAGTTAATAATCTTGAAGGAAGATGAGTTCATCTTTTCTGCGTCAAAATTTAAAAAAAAAAAAGTAAGGCAAGAATGGGATAGAATTCTCCTCAGGCAAAGTTAGCCAGCCTGTTGTCATTATCTACCTGTGAAGTCATCCCCACCCAGGATCTAGCCCCAGAGACGGCGCACCTGTGGATCTCGGTTCACCGCCTCACAGCCTAGAGTTGAAATTCACCAGGATTGTTTCCCACAGCACCCCCTTCTTGCCTTGAATTCCCAGTTCCTGGCTTCCTTTCACTACTCTGGAATTTATGACATGCTGCTCCCTGACTTTCTGGACCTCCCAGGGTCCTCAGGAATTTTAGAATATGAAGGGATCTTCTGCTGAGCTTCCTACCATCCCATTCATATTGTTGGCCCCGCCCGAGTCTATTACTCCCTTCACTTTGCCTAGACCTGGATTCTTCGCTTATTCCTTTGAGGAACTACAATTTGGTAACTCCTTGTTTCAGCCAACCAAAAATTTCTCTCCTTAGAACGCGTAATTACTCCGAAATAAAACCAAATATATTCACCTAAGCAACTTGGAAAAGTTTTAGACAAAATGAGAAGGTGAGTGTTCCAGTATAGAGCACTTGCACACAATTCACCAGATCCTTGAGGTATTCTACCTAGATTTCTGCCTTTCACTCTTTCCCTTTTTCTTTCCCCTCTTCACCTTTTTTTTTTCTTTTTTAATGGATTTTATTTGTTGTTAGTTGTTTCAGGGCTTTATCGGAAATCATCCATTTTTAGTCTCAATAAAAACCTTAGATCAACTATCCTGACCCAAAACCAACTCTTTAAATCTTTCAGCTTTTAAAATCAAAGAAAAAAAAAGATTAGGGTCCCACAAATACTATGTTCCCCTAATACTGTGTTTTTCTTTTTTTTTTCTTTCTTTTTTTTTTCTGGCTGTGTTTTTCATTCTTTGTTTTTGCCAATGAAAATGGGGCACGCTGTCCCCGTCAGTGTGGCTAGCGCTATTCCTGGGAACTCTAATGAGAGAAATGGGGTCCACATCGAGTAAGGTCAGGGCTTCCCATGACCTCACTAAGACAGGACCATCTAAGAAAATACTAGCAAGTTACCAGACCTTCTAATCTGGCTAAAAGAGGTCATATAGTCTAGCATCTGTCTCCTAGAGACGTTTCACTAAGAACATTCCCAGTATGACAGGCTCCTGCTCCAACGCCACTGAAGAAAGGAAGCTCACCACGTTCTAATAACTTTGTCTAGTAGCTCCAGTTACTAGCACATTTTTTATTCTTTTTGACTAAAATCTAAATATGAGAGAGAGGGGAGAAAGAGCTGCCACTTTCACTGCCGTTATGATAATAATCGTTCACATTCAAAGGAACTTTAAAATGAGCCTGTTGCCCCAGAGTGCCGTCCGTAGATTTTGTGCAGCAGGTACTTTTATTATTCCATTTTACAAATGAGCAGCCTAATATCAGAGACTATTTCATCTCTAATAATATAAGGGTCCTAAAATTCCTCCTTGGCAAAATGCTAGTTGAAAGGAAAGAAGGGAGGTAGGAAGGAAGTGAAGGAGGCAGGGAGGGAGATTAGACAGTGGATTTTAAAATCCAAAATGGTTCTTAAAGTTCTTTCTGGCACACTGGAGCCACTCTAAATCAGAAACTCAAAAACTCTGAAGGCTGGAAACCTTAGACAAGCCTCTTGGCCAGTGATACTTGCAAAGCCTCGAGAGGAGGGATGGACAAGAGTATGCCGCATGTTCGCCTTTCCCCTCACTCTCCGCCCCTGCTGCAAACACCCTTTTAAGAAATACAGTTTCATGAGCAGAAGTACAGAGATATCTCCATACTTCACAAATTGCGATGCTCTTCCAAATGGAAAAAGTAACCGTTTTCTGGTCAGAAACCCAAGTGCTCAAGTCTCCTTTGCGTTTCCTCCCCCGGCCAATCGGCCACTCTTCCACCTTCAGAGTGGAAAGGACTCTGATCTGAGTTCTGTCCCCAAGAGGAACACGTTCATCTGTGAGCTGGTCAGAGACACAGGCAGGTGCGTTGACTCACCAGGGGATGGAGGAGAGGATGGAGGCTTCTGTGAGTCCTGCCCAGGTGCCAACAAGATGACATGCTAAAGGGCAGGACACAGGCTCTTCTGTGCTTCCAAAGAACAAGTGTGGGAGTGAGAGCCATGCTGTGGACATGACTGGGGTGTTTTATGCAATAATCAGCTCAAAGTGAGTCAACAGAGTGATGTAACACAGTGATGTAAATACCCCCTTCATCTTCACAAGGAAAAGAGTAAATGATCCTTTGATCTTGGCTTAAATTTTAAATCGACAGCATATGGAGGAAGGCTTGTGACAGATACGTCTACTGCCAGCTGCTCAGGCACTGGTAAAATCCGCCTCCACTGTTGGGCGCCCTGCACTTACGCAGCCACCCTCAGTGGCTGCAAGAGATGGAGGCTACGCGGAGCCTGGGCTAGGTGCAGAAGAGCAAGAGGCTGAAGCTGTGGGGAGAAAGACTGAGGGGAGATAGCACAGCCCACCCGACGGGGCACAGACAGGAGAGCCCAGGTCACGGGTGTGAGTTCAACCCGGTAGGGATCTTTGCATGAGGGCAGCTGCTGCTGGTGAGTGAGCACTGGGCGGATGCTGGCAAAGGGATTCCAGAAATACAGGGTCGAGGATGCTGACCTGGTTGATCCTTGCAGATTCCTGAACACCTCAAATTGATCAAGAGAGGTCCTCTCCTCGAATTTGGCCCATCCCAGTACCTACATAGCTAAGAATTTCTAGTCTCTAAAGCCCCAGGAAACAGCAAGTAGAGTGTCTCTCACA
Source organism: Hystrix cristata (assembly GCA_004026905.1). Taxonomy (NCBI): domain Eukaryota; kingdom Metazoa; phylum Chordata; class Mammalia; order Rodentia; family Hystricidae; genus Hystrix; species Hystrix cristata. Next base: position 41,263 of record PVJO010003820.1, read on the forward strand.
TTGATTCTCGCAAGGCCTGCAATTTTATTTCTTCAAGCCGTGAAAGCTTGCTTTAGCCCCTGACAGGGACAGAGGAGCTGAAAGGAGAGGGACTAGAAACAGAGATGAACTTAAATTAAATTTCAGGCCTTGCCCAGAGGCAGCTCTGGGTCAGCTAGGGAAAAGGAGGTTTGGAGGATTCTTGAAGCAACTTGTAACTTGTATGTCCTTGGCTACTTTAGTAGTGTGTGTGCAGTTATCAGAAACTTGTGTTTACAGTTGGTTCTCTCTATCCGTGGCTTCTGCAACCGTGGATTCAACCAACCACAGACTGAAAATATTTTTTAATTGTATCCGTAGGAACATGAACAATTTTTTGTCATCATTTCCTAAATAGTACAATATGACAACTATTTATATAGCATTTACATTGTATATGGGAGGGGCTGGGGATATAGCTCAGTAGTAGAGTGTTTGTGTAGCGTGTACAAGGCCCTGTGTTCAAGTCCCAGCACCACAATAAAGAAGAGGGGCAAACTGGGGGGAGGGGGGCGGATTGTGTAGGTTAAGTCCAAATACTACACCATCTGCAGACATATTGAGACTGTATTAAAAAATAAGTGTTAAAAATAGACATGTGAATATATCAATTCATGCACAAGATGTACAGTGAAAACTCAGTCCCCTGTCCCCAGGCCTCCAGCCCTTCCTGAGATATGTAGATACAGATGTATAGATCACCTCCCTGCACACCTTTTCACACATGTGGTAGCAGAGCTAGATGCTACATATTTTTCTACTTTGCTGTATCACATATTCAAATTTTAATGAATGAAAGACTAGAACCCTAAAAAATAACTGACAGTCATTCTTTCCAAATGCCTCCCACTTGGGCAATAATTTGCTACGATTCCATCAGTTTTCTTTATCAGTGTGTGACTTGACAAACCAATGTGTAAAGTGACGTAGTAATGTTGTTGTTACTTTCCTTAAATACATCTTGGATTTAGTGTTCCCTACACTCTGGTGTCCTCTCTAATTTAGCACAGCAATTACCTTTACTCTGGGTAAATTAGAAAGGAGATAATCGCGCTGATGTAAATAATCCTTAAGAGTATAATGCCATTTATCAACAACAGCTGCGAGTGAACTCATCCCTTCGTTAATAAATGGTTCTGAAGGTAAGCTGCTCCTCTAGGTGACGTGAGTTCATTCTTTGAGAACTGATTTAGAAAAGGCTTCATGGCCTCCTTAGGGGACCCAAGTCCCCAAAGCGTTCCGTTCACTGAGAATCAGTCCATGACACCAACAGTCACAGCTTCTAAAAGTTAGATGCCGCTTGAAACTTTCTTTAATTTTTTTCATTTCTTAAGCCTGTTCTTTATGCTTTTGTGGACAAGGACCCAGAGATCCGCTTACCGGACTATTAGCTAAAAGCGACACAACAAAGTTGCGCTGTCTCATTCTAAAAGCTAAACTTTTCCGACATTTCCCTGTTAACAAACCATATCCCGCTGTGAGGAAATGTAGTCGTCCTGTTGATTCCTGCCTCAACATGACAGAGGGGTGCTGTGTGGACTGAAATGGATCCCCCTCAAAAAAGTACGTTGGAACTCTAACCCTGCAGCATCTCAGAATGTGACCTTATTTGAAGACAGGGTCTTTACAGAGCTAATCAAGTTAAATGAAGTCATCAGAGTGGGCCTTAATCCATTGTGATGAATGTCCTCACAAGAAGGGGGTATTTGAACACAGAAACTGTGTGGGAAGGTAACGGTAAGCGACATAAGGGCCAGGTGGTTATGAGCAAGCCAGGGAACGAGGCCTGGAGCAGAGCCTTCCCTCGCCGCCCGAGAGGAACCAGCCTCTGACATCTTGATTTCTGACTTTCAGCCTCCGCAAGTGTGACAATAAATTTCTGTTGTTGAAGACTCAGTTTGTGATACTTTATTATGGAGCCGTGTGATGATAGTAATATGGCATTGTTTGGGACAGACTCGCGAAGTGAAAACAGGCCCCAGGAGTTTATCAAGACTACTTCTTTCCTCTAAGCACCTTTCTCAGATCAGAGAAAGAAACTTGTGATAAATATATTTGAGAGCACTTCATAAGTGTCCAAGAACAAAGGTTCCTGGGCTGAGCTGCTGGAGTTAGCACCCAGCCCTGCCACTGGCAGGTTACTTAATTTCCCTAAACCTGACGTTACAAAGCTGTAGAATGGAGATAAGAAGAGGGCCTACCTCAGGTGGTCTTCAGAACTGAGGAGTGACTGCATGCCAAGAATTAGCATGATGCTTATTAACGTCAGCTGTTGGTCCTCGATTTGTAGGTTCCTTCTCAAACCAACCGTGGGCCACAGCAGGACCTCACTGCAGGTCAGTGTTGCAATACGTTATTCGAATAGATCAGCCAGGGACAAGGACAAGAGCGACATTCTGACCTTTGCTCATCCTGGTTTTATAGGAGTGACAAGAAGGGTGCAGAATGATAAAAGAGAGAGGAATCGAGACCTGTGGGACAAAGCAGCCACACATAACATCCGTTGGTCCCTGTTTTCTTGGTACCGGCTCTGTGAAGTGTCCCAGTTGTGGTGCTAGATGACAGAGGGATGGAGTCCAAAGATGGAGGATCAGCTGGCCATCCCTCCAGTAACTAGAAGAGCGTTAGTACCGAGAGTGGCAAAGTTACGAGGGCTTTTGGGTCTCTCACTCACCTCTTAATTTCAAAGAAATACTACCAGTTAATTTCAAAGAAACGATAACAAAAGCCCTAAACACCCTAAAATCTTGGGGAAGTAGAGCCATATTATCAGTCAGATTCAGGACCAAGCAAGACGTGGGTAGGAAGAAATGGACTTCCTCTATTTCGATAGGAGAGTTTCGTTCCATAGCAGGAAGACTGAAGCCCCGGAGTGACCAGAAGAGACAACTCCGAGCCCAATCCCTCATCCCTCAATAGCTGCAGAAGTAAAAGACGATCAGGGTGATGACCATGATGTCACCATCATCAACCTAATGAGCGACTCTTACACAGCGGTGGCGTGTATTAACTGATAATTGTTAATTAAACTGTTACTTGAGTGCATGGTGAGCACCTCACTCAGTCTTCGTATAACAGGCGTGCAAAATGGTTATGAAGAAGAGCAGAGATTGCGTGGGTTACACAACCAGCCCTGCAGCTCGGAGCCAGGGCTAGCAGCGGGGACTCTTGGGGGTCAGGGCCCCTCCTCCCCTGCAGTTACTTATTCCCAGAACATCCAAGCCACGGCAGTGAGAAGTTCTGTGTTTCGTCCGAGAAGGCCCTCCGCTCGGTCTGCTACCTAGCTTTGAGTTGTGAAAACGATCATTTAAAAAAATGAAGACCACAATCATCTTGATGAAAGAAGATGTCCTCATACGGAGTCTTTAGTAACTTTGGGCCAGGTACTGATCACTTGCGTGTTAGCGAACTTGTGAAGAGTGTCGCCTTTCTCCTAGGTGATGGCAGCAGCGTTTCCCCTTGCACTTGTCTAGCACAGTGTAATGAAATGTAGTGGAAACCACAGGAAGTACTGTGGTCAGGCCTTGAAGCTGAGCTCACACTCTGGGCCCTGAACACTGTGGCTGGCGTTCTGTGGAGTAAGACAGGGAGCGAGATACTGGGCACATCCTGGTCCCTCTCTAGGTGACGAAGCAGCTTGGGGAGTGGCAGGAGAAACATCCTTTGAAAATGACCGGAGGATCAGACTTAAGGCTCTTCAACTGAGAGAAAAGTGGAGATGTGAAGAAGTGGAGACGGCTCCCTGCAGAATTGCACAAGGTCTCCCCTACCTCTCATCCCTAAATGGTTAGAGTAGCAGCTGGTCCTCCACCTCAGCCGGAAGTGAGGCAAGACCGCCTGAGTACTTCTGAAAACTGCCAGGGACACTTGCAAAAGGGACGGCACGAACCCACAGAAAGTTAACTGCAGAAAGAAAGTGTGACGGTATGACAGCAGAAAGATGTTATTTATCGGACAGTCTTCACGTGAATGTGCGCTGCATACATTCACTGACCTACCTTGTCCCCAACCGCAGGCTTTAGGTGCCGAAATACTGCTTCATTTTTACAGATGAAGAAACTGGAGATCCAGGAAAGGCTAAAGGAGGCACACACACACACACACACACTAAGTTGGGGCTTGATCTTGGATCATTAGAAAGTTGTGGTTTTCCCCATCTTTCCTGTCCCTTCCTTCACCCACAAGACAAGTTTTCAGAATTATTTATTCATGTATTCAAATTTAGTCCTGTTTCTTTTAGTTGAGGCTACAGTAAAAGCAGCTAGTCTATAAAATGTTTGACATCTCTACATAGGCCCACATTTACCTAGGCTATGTAAGCTCCCAGTAATTCCTCTTTTCTCCTTCTGTAGAAAAAACAGAAGGCAGAAGAGTATTTTCTAATTAATCCAAACTCTTCTGTGGTAGAAAAGCTACCCCCAAACACAATGAAAAGAAAAAACTAGAAACTAAAAAGATCTGAGGTTTGTTAGGAAAACTTTTGACAGTACATGGGAACAAGTCGGTGAAAATTAACCATGACTTTCAGGGAGGCCTGAGCTCTGTGTCAGCGGGACACAAGCTGTCACTCTCTGCAGGTTCTGTGCCAGGCAGTCCAGGGCAGCCCTGCCTGGGGTCACCTTCTTCCGGGGTCACCTCATCCCACCCTGGGGAGGCAGCTCAGCTCCAGCGCGGGGCTCAGCAGTCCCCAGAATCGTCAAAAAGCTGGAAGTGTAAGCCGGAAATGATTGCACGCATGGTTTCAAGGTAACGTTTAACAGTGAACTGCTTTTAAAAAGTAATTAAAGCAGAGAAATGCACGAAAAATTCCATATATTTTTATGGAACTAAATAGCATATTCATGAACACCGCCAACGCAGCCGTTTCAAACTGGGAGGAGGACCAGACGGAAGCAAAGAGGCCAGAACTCCCCAAGGGGCCACAGGCCCTTTGCATGTGCTGTCGTTCGTTCTCACGGGCTTCTCCTCACAGCCCTGAGATACACTTGTTCCTGCCACCACTTCACAGAGGTTTCCTCGGAAAGGTCAAGCTCTCAGTCCAAAGGTGCGCTGTTGGCAGCAGCCACAGTGGAGGGGAGTTCTGCTCTCTCGCTGCCTGATCGAAACCCTCTTCGCTGCGTGACCTGCCTCCTCCTCACAGTGGGCCAGGAGGTCCTGGACACCGTCCGCCCTTGCTCCACGTGGCTGTGCTTTGAGTACGGGACACTGCAGCTTCCGGGAGACTGGACATGACACTTCCCGCAGCCGGCTCCGTCCCTGCTCCCACCTCTTACCCCAACGTCCAAGCCCCAGCAACGACCGGAAATCAAGCGAGAGTTCCCTCGCCCTCCAGCATGTGTGCGGGTTTCTGGCGGAGTTAAAACCCTCAAGGCCAGCGCTGTGATTTGGACGCTAGGGGGCGCCAGATGTTCATACAATCCCTGGGAGCCCCCAAGTGCCCTCGCTTAACCAGGAATATCGGGGAAGAATGTGGTCCTCCTCCTTGCCTCTAAGAAATCTCGCTTCTAAGTGGATCAGAGTCTACCATGTTTTGAAACAAGCTCGTTTCCAATAGGAAAGCTAATGTGGACAACCTAAATCCAGTACGCCTGTGTAGTACTATGAGAATACGGTGAAAGAACAGATTCCCACCGTCAAATGGAAAACCCAAATGTTCCAAACTCAGCGCCCTCCTCCAGGAAGGGAGCAGGAGGGAGCAGGAGGGGCAGGGGCACCCCTCCATGAGGAGGCCTCTCAGAGCCGGCTCTTGGCAACGGCCTTTGGAATAACTGGGTGCCGGCCACACAGGTTTGGCATTAAGATGCAAACAAGAATACTCAAGTCTCCCCCTTCATGCTTTGGGAGCTATTGAAAACTTCTGCCACTAACCATGACTAACAAAACAGAAAGGAGGCAGGAAGAAATGATGCGACCTTCGCTTGATTCCTCCCACTGACCTCCTTGCTCTGGAGCCAAAGCACTTTTGAGAGAGACGGCCAGGCTCCACTTGGAGCCCGGACCAAGGCTGCTGCCGACGTTCTCACCTCCCCCTCGAACAAAAGGTTTGCCAGGGCTAAAATAGGCGCCACTCAGCTCTGTCCATCAACTTCAGCTGCTCTGCTTTCATGGCTACCGAGATGCATGAAAAGCTAAAGTTTCTACAAAGCTGCCCTCGAGGTATTCAGGGAATCACGGGGAGGCTTAGTGGGATGTGTCTGTAAACTTGGCAGGCTGCTCACTGTGCGAAGCATTTCCCTACAGTCCCTCCATCCTGTCGCGCTCCTCCGAATAATCACTTTGGCCTCCATACTGCTCCCTTTGTGTGGCTGCTGCACAGAGATGGGCCTGCAGGGAGGCACCTCAGAGGCAAGCACGTCTGTATAATAAGATGTGACAACGAGTTTGGGGAATCGGCCAACTAAACATAATCATGAAAAATAATTTTGCATCATTATCCATTGCTTTTCTCGGACACAATCATGAGGGGAAAAGTCCCCCAACCCCACCACTCTGAAGACCAGGGTGAGCACAGAGCAGGTACCGAGGGTCCAAAGGACAAATCCAGCCTGCCGGTGGGGGGACAAATGCCAGTCCATAAAACCTCAGTCAACCATCAACTCAAACCTAACACAAACAACTAAATGGTGAAGAAATAAGCAAACAAAACATGCTGAGTGCTTCAAGGATGAACTGCATCCCTGTTCAAAAGTCCTGCGCCCTTTACGGGCAATCAGACACACGGACATCTCTTTGCCGTGCAGTCTTCAGCGAGCAGGGAATTCAAGCTCTTGCGGCTCAGACTGTCCCATGAGATTTGGGGCTGGAGACCGGGCAAGGACCAGCGTATCTGAGGGCGCAGCAGCGGGAAGAGGAGACAGGACACCTCTACTGACACGGATGAGAAAGAAGCCCTGCTGGCTTCCGGCCACGCCCAGCCCAGCCCTCCAGTTTGTGACAGCTGACCTCGTCTTGGTGGGAAGAGTGTCCCTGCTGCTTATGGACCCCTCACTTTCGCGGGGTTCAGGGAATGCATCCCCCAACTCGGGCGCTGTGGCATTAGAGGAAAAAGCCGGAGGAAAGTCTCTCTCCCTTCCGCCTGCCTGCCCTGCGCAGGCCGCGAACCCTCGGAAGGCTTTCTTGACCGTCCCCGAAGCAGGTCCCAGACCCCCATTCGGGAAGATGCCAAAGGAGCGGCCGTCACAGAGACACAGAGAAGGCTGAACAAATGGGCCTTGCGAAGCTTCCCCCAGCTCGTGCCCGTTAGGTCTCACTCATTCGTGCCCCAATCATACTTCTCAACTCTTCACCCATCATCAGCCCCAAGCGTAGAAATATACAAGTTTCTCTGTTGCTTCTGCCTTCGTTTCACATAAAACTTGCATTAAATAAATGTGCGTGCTTGTCTCTCGTTAACATGACTTTTGTTGTGGAAGTATCAGCCGTGACCCGGGAATGGAGGAAGACCCCCACCGCTATGATGAGACCTTCTCCAAAGCGACAATTCCTTCTGTCATCTTCCTAAATTTTACCTTCTCCTACCGAGGCAGAGACAGGTCTTAGGAATCACAGCTTTTAGATGCAGAAACGATCTTCCCAGAACATAGGTCTGCTCCCCGGGGCCAGGGCCCTCTCCGCCTGAGAGGATGTGCCCTGTGCCTCCTTCCTTGGCCTTCGCTCTTCCGGTGGGATCCCCTCAGCGCCTTGGCTCCTCCACACTGCGGGGTAAGCCCAGAGCTGCTATTTTCTGGCAACTCTCCTAAGAAGCGCGCGGGGGGGGGGGGGGGGGGGGGGGGGAGTGTGGGCGGGGCTAAGTTTCAGAACTACCTTTCAACTTCTCTTGTACAATATTTTTCCTTCTGCCTTCATACTTGGGGCAACTGGGATAAGCACTCGGTATTATTTGGGGTGATGCAATATTTTATGGTCTAGAGAAATGTGTTAGAAGCTCTGCTATGCTGGGTCAACCCCCAAGTCACCTTGCCTTTTTTCTAACCCTTTGGCAACAACTCCCTGCACTCTTACTGCAGGCAGAGGGGCAGGAGGCAGTGGGAAGTGGGTTGGCTGCCCTTTGGGTGAAACTTCGTCTAATCAGTTTCCCGCAGCTAACAAGGGGAGAAGGGGGAGCTCACTGGAAACAATTATGTAACCTCTTGGATCCATATTCCTCAGTAGAGGGGAGGAAGGAAAGCCCTGGTGGAATCTGCACGGTACACCTCCACATTTCAAAGGCTGTGCATGGCAGAAGACTCTTTAAAGAGCAGCCAGCTCTGGGTTCCCCCGCTTGATTCCAGCCGGGAAGGCTACACTGTGGTGGGGTGGGGCAGCGAGGAGGCTGGGGCCACAAAATCGCCCTTTCTGCTCCTGGGCTCCTCCCCTCTGGCCAGCTCCGTCCTTTCTGCTGAAGAGGTGATCAGGTCATTCTGCCCTTCCCGGCCAGATGTAGCCTCGGCCCCTGCTCTGCCAGAGGCGAGGCCCCCTCACTCCCGCATGATGAATCGTGGTGGGTTCCTACTAACCCTTTGGATGTGCTTAAAAGGCTCGTGCAGTAAACGCTCGGTCCACAAGGTGGCGCTATTGGGAAAAGGTAGCGCCTAGGCAAAGGTCAGACGGTGGTAGGGCCCTTCAGTCCCTGGGGGTGTGTTCTTGGGGGTCGTTACCATGCGACTAGTTCTTGGAGGCAGCTGCTGCAAAAAAGAGGAAGCCAGATCCTCCATCCGCTCATATTGGGTTGTGTCTCTCTGTTCCCGCGTGGGCCCCCACCATTCCCCAGGCCAAAGAGCCTGCACCCTGCTGTTTGGACTTAGAACTTCCAAAACTGAGCTAAATCACCCTCTTTTCTCCATAAGTAGGCTGTGTCAGGTATTTTATTATAGTGGTGAAAAGCTGACTAACATAAGGGCCTGAAAAAATGACTTTGCTCTCTGGATCTCTCTGACACCTGCTTGTCTCTACCATTTCATACCCTTCCTCCCCTGAGACTGTGCCATAGGCCCCTCAGGAGCCTGGCTGGGAGGGAACACGGACAACACTCAGAGGGCTGCTCTCAAGCCATCTGGAGACCAGCTGGTGAGTATACTCGCATGCTTTCTCCAGCTTGGACTCTTCCCCTGCTGCAGCACTTTCTGGAATGTTACAAAGTACCCTTGGCCTCCCTTCACTCCCTCCATGTATTCAGGAGTTTCTGCCCTGGGCCTGTCAGAGGCCTGCAAGCTCTTATGCCAACAGCGTTCCCAGGGCCCCTCCTGCCTTCCCCTTCCCAACTCACCAAGACAGGCCCGATTTGTCTGGTTCCAGGACGGGACACAGAATGGGTTTAATTAATCATCTGTTTGGAATGAGAATGAATTGCTCATAGTAACAATGTGCCAAGTCACCACCCCCCACCCCCTCGCTCCTGCTAGCAAGAGCCCAGTGAATCCCAACTGGGGCTCAGCTGTAGAACTAACTGGACTAGACCTGGTCTGTGATTTGACAACAGACAGTCACACACTCAGGAGGGAAGAGAATACAGAAAAAACAGAAAAAAGAACGTCTAGCTTTCCAGGGAATGGGGCTCCCCCTGGGAAAGTTCCTGAAAGAAACCAAGCACATTGCATGTTTGGCTTCCTGCCAACTCCCCCGTGCAACCCTTTGCCAACATCTAGTGGCCTCTTCTCAAACATTCCAGGAAGCTTGCTGTGTGAAATCAGGCAGCCACACCCCACCCAGGGCTGCCCACCCCTCAGCAGGCTCCGGGCACCAACGTCAAGTCTCTATCTCCCGTCCCACCCCCACAGTCCCTCTACACACATCTGCGCAAGAGGGCCAAATGCAAGAGCTCCTGTGGGCACTGGAGAGGGACAGAAGCAGAAGCAGGTATGATGCACCTGTGGCAAAGTCCTGCAGCTGTATTGCTGTGAGCACAGGCAGGGCTGGCTCTTCCTGGGGGATTTACCTGGACCACTTATTCAGCAAATATGTGTGTGCCAAGAGCAAGGGTGTGGTCACTAGAGTCAAGGCACAAATGAAACAACATCCCTGTCCTCATGGAGCTTAACTCTAATGCATTACTTCATTTAGTCCTCATAACAACCTAGGACGCTGGTACCGTCCTATCCCAGGTGTACCCAGTAAAATGCCCGAAGCCTCATCCCCCAAGAACAGAGCCAAGCCGGGCTCCGAGTGATGCCCGAGTGCCGGCCTCATTTCCTAGGAACCAGAGTTCTCTGACTCAGAGCCTCCACCTCCACCACAGACAGGGTTGAAAATGTGGGCTCAGTGGCCCTCAATTGTTCTTCATGTTCTCAGTTTCTTCCCTGTCTTGTCTTCACTTTTCCCCAGGTGACAAGGTGGGGCAGGGGCAGGAAGCCTGGGAGCCTCGGGCTGTATGTAACCTGGGAAGTGTTTCTGTGAGCACAGTCCCCATGAATCTATTTATAGGTTTTCTAAAGCCTTCCGAAAGCCTCAGAAAGAGTAATCATCAAAGAGCGGAGTTGCATAGAAAGAGGCCTCCCCTGCTCCCTCCCACCTTCCATCCCTGCAATACTCCTCTTTCCTGACTTAGAGGCCCAAGCACCATTCCTCCCTGGCCCTCAGCCTCCTGCTCCAGGGCACAGGCCAAAGGACCAGCCTCACACCTCTCCGACTGCCTGACATCTTAGCTCAGGTACCAAACCAATAAAGAGGGAAAGAGAGAGAGAGAAGCTGGGGAGTGTTGGGGACAAAGAGTCAGAGATAGAGGGGTTCGGAATTCTTTTTCTAGTGCTTAATCTGAGGGTGGCTGTTCCAACAGAAAATCTGACAAATGGAGAGCCAGGTCATTTTTATTTGTAGGTTAATTTGTCTTTTGCTAGGTGCAACACAGTCCTGGCCAGGTAATTGTTCTGTTCTGTTCTCTTCTGGAAGACCAAGAATGCTAGAATATGGTCGTGGCATCAGATGTTAGCTGAAGACCTAACATGATGGCCCTTCCAGACCCCTCTTCGGGCACAGGCGCCCACACCCCAGCTGCGCCTCTCAATGGATCTGTCCCCAGCCAGGATGCTGCCTCACCCAAGACTCGGGGGCCATCAGCAGCCGATGGGGAGATCCCAAAGCTTGGCTCCTGGCTCTTGGCTCCTGGAACGACTCAGACTATTCCCAGTTACAGAGTATCCCGCAGCATTGGTAGAGGCCTCCATGAAAACTGTGGTACAATACAGATTTTCCCTTTCCCGATCTTTCTGGCCCTTCCCCTCTTTACAGCTGTGTGCTTCCACTTCAGAACTCTCCCACGGTGCTACAGAGTTGATACTGAGTTTCATAAAAGGATAGATACAAGTATCTTTCACATATATCTGATGAGGAAGACAGTCTTCCATGCCTTCAACCTGAATGTTAACCAAGTAAAAAAGCTAAACTAAGCAATACGTTGGCTCTTCACTATCCACCACAGAGGTCTCTCCTCCATGAACACAGTTATACTCTGTTGTGTGGTGGCGGCCACCCAGCGCTAGGTCAGGTGGGTATTAACAGGCAGCAGCACACATCCCTGCACCTTACAAACTGCTTCGGTGGGGAAGGACACGCGATAGTGCACAGACTTCCCTGGATCTTTCTAGTCAGCTTCATGAAGGAAACCACTGAAGCGTAGCTTTTCAGAGGCAGATGAGAACTTAGAGCACGTGTCATCCAGCACTTTTAAGCCTGCAGTTGACAGACCCTTAGAGAGAATAAATAGAGCTCCTCATATTATTTTTAATATTTTTAAAAGACAAACTGAGGGCTGGGGATTTAGCACAGTGGTTAGAACACTTGCCTAGCAAACACAAGGCCCTGAGCTCGATCCCCAGCACCAAAACCAAAACAAAGCAAAAAAAAAAAAAAAAAAAAAAAAAAAAAAAAAAAAAAAAAAAAAAAAAAAAAAAAAAAAAAAAAAAAAAAAAAAAAAAAAAAAAAAAGACAAATTGAAATTGTGTGTTGCACTATTTAATAGCAGGAGCTAACATACTCAACAATCAAAAAATCAGTTTATTATTAAATTCAACAAATGCACTAAGCTCTTACTAGGTAGTGAACTCTGGAGGTAAAGAAGCGAAGAAGGAGATAAAGAGAAGATGCATGTGCATTAGCTTACTCTCTGGAGAGAAAGAGACAAAAATTGAGTAAAAGTTTGCTTGTTAAGAGGGTGACTATAGTAGTCAGCTTTACATCATTACACAAAATACCCGAGGCAGCTAACTTTATAAAGAGAAAATGTTTCTTAGCTCACTATTTTGGAGGTTCAAGCACATAGCACCTCTAACAACTGAGTTCTGGTGCCTCCTTCATGGCAAATGGAGGTGGCAAGGTGGGAGGTTATGTCAGAGCGAGCAATCCCATCTCTAGGCAGGAAGTGGAGAGAGGCTGGCATCCCCCCATCCCCTCTGAGGGCACGATCCCTGACCCAAGGACGTCTCCCCAGGCCCATCTCATAAAGGTTCTTGATAGTGCACTCTGCAATCCTGCAGACCAATCCTTCAGTCACAGTGGATCCTCAAAGGGCATTCAAGCCACACCCAAAGCAAAACAGCCACAAAGATAAAGAAAGAAAAATAATACAGTGATGTGACACAGAACACAGACAGTGCGAACTTCTTTAGGTAAATCAGATAGGCAGGACCTTGCAAAACTGAAAACTCTGATTTGACTTAATTGGTTACAAGTGGAGAATGAAGTCATTGCTAGTCAATAAGTATAAGTCTTCTGATGGACAATATTTTTAAAAGCATGGCCCTATGGAATTAATAAAAGGACAGGTCTTTTATGAAATAATGAAAACCATCCATCTGATTCAATCCTCCATTTAAGAAAGACAAGCAAGTTGTTGGGATTACCCTGATCATCTTAGAGAATTTGGAATAAGCTTGGGTTTCCTCCTCCCTAGAACAGGCTTTTTCCGTTTCATCATGCCATAAACCCCAGAAATGACCCAGAAGCAGTATGGACTACAGTAGAAAATGTTCTGAATTGAAGATGTCTGTGCTCAAAACCTAGGCTTTGTCACTTACTAGCTGTATGATCCTAAGCAGGCTGTTTTAATGCTGCCTCAGTTTCCTCCTCCATAAAATGGAGATGCTAATAATAGCATGTCACCCATGCTGTTATTCACTATAAATTAGATATCATGTCACATGGAGCCCTTAGAGCAGAGCAGCACATGGAAACTGTTGATAGACACCAGCTACCATATTCTTCAGGGGCTACCTAGCCTGGTCTCAAAAGACCAAAAAGCGGGGTGGACCCTAGAAGGTCCATAGGAGCACTGAGGGGGCACTAGCCTCCTCTGATTAAAGAAAGATCCACCCAGGAAATTACAAATAAAAATGAGGATACAGTTTGCTGCTTGTCTGCTTGACACCACCATCTATTTTGAGACCAAGCTAAAAATTATTAGAACTTTCTTTCACATCTTTCTGCCTCTTCATCTTTCAAGAAAGAAAGAGACACGTGGCATGACACAGCAAGAGACACACGTCTGCATCCAGCCATCCTGGTAGGTATGTTTCTCCACAGGCTGAAGGAAGGTGGTGGTTCTTTATATACGTAAGTGCTAATGACCTGCATGAAGAAAGGTCACTTCTGGTTGGCAAGGCTCCTCAGGGCTGGCTTGGCTTTTCTGGGGGGAGTGGAGAAGGAGCAGCCCGAGTCAGCCCAGCAGAAGGAGATCCCTCCTGTGGCTGAAGCCTTCCCCTCCGAGGACTCTTGTTAAATTGCCTACGTGTTACCTGAAGCAAGGCTGTAACACACACAGCTCTAGTGGACTTACCCACCCTCAGTGGAACACAACTCCCTGAAGGCTTCCTTTGGACAGGAAGCTTTGTTGGAGTTTGAAAAGGGTCTAAGATTAGGAAGCTATTGAGCAGCAGTGCAGAGTGGGATAGGGATGGAGGGAAGTTAGGTCTGGGCAGGTTACAGCTGAGGATTTCCTTGCCAGTCTACATTAGCTCTCAGTGAAGCAGAATGGCGCAAAGTGCAGACACAAGTACCCGGATGCCTGTGTAGGTCCTGAATCCAACATCCACTGGCCTAAAGACCTGTGCAGATGATTTAACTACTCCTGCCTCAGCTTCCCGACCTGTCACATGGAGATGATAATAATCTACCTCATAGAATTTTGGGTAGGAGTAAATGAACCAATATTTGGGAAGTGTATAGAAGTCGTCTCTGCACCAAAGTAGCATTTCATAAGTATCTACTATTTTTGTTGTTGCTAGACAGTATAGTTCACTCAAAATCCACTAGAATTGAAAGAGGTAAAGGCAAGTTTTTCCTAAGTTGTGACCTTGTGCCAAGAATGATGTATTGTTTTACACTTTACAAAGCATCTTTCTGTGTGTTACCTTGATTTTGTGATCTGTAAAATAATAAAAAAAAAATTAGGACTTCCCTTCTAAAGCTTCCAGCAGGACTAAGGTACTTCGTAAAGTGCTCAATGAATGTCAGCTGTTCCCGTTTAACAGATGTTACTCAGTATTTGTTGAGTGAGTGCATAAATATTCCCCTTATGGTTGTGTTTCTTTTTTGGTGATGGTGATGACACACTAAGGATTGAACACTGAGTCTCACGCGTGCTGCACTCTACCACTGAGCAACTACCAGGCTATCTACATTTTCTTCTCTTTCTTAAACCAGACGCCGACGTTCAGAGTTCAGTCATTTGCTCGAGGTCAGCAGCTGGTTAGGGAGAGTGGTGGCTATGAGTCCTATCTGGGGTTCTAACTCCTGCTCACCTTCCAAGGTCCCCAGATGGATTCCCATCCTCGGTGTTCTTGGGTCATTAGCATGGCAGCTTTTGCACAGCCATGGCCCACTCTGAGAAGCAACGTACATAGACGCCACAGCTAACACATTTCTGTGATTCTTTTAAGCTTGGTCTCTGCTGGGCTGGGCTGGGCTCAGCTGAGCTGAATTTTCTGGTATCTGACATAGAATTTTAGAAGAAAATAATCATGCTTTCATGATTTCCAAAGCAATCACAGGCAGCCTTCCAAGACCATCTTGAAAAACAAAAACAAAAGCAGACCCCAGATATATCCTGTTGATGATTAAAACCTCAAGTTTAAAATTTCATGTCACATATACTTTACCAGAGTTAAAAATTAAAGACAAAAACATCAATGTAACTTCCAAAGAATGTAGAATTATGATTCACTTATTTTACTTTTGAGTTTATTCTTTAATCCAATGTCCATTCGTGGACCTCTCATGCCGTAGGAAGTGAACAGGAGGCCGATTCTTCTAGGTGGCCACTCACCCCTCCGGCAGGCTTCACCCCCTGCCTCCTTGCTTGGCCCCCTCATGTGCCTTAGGAAACTCTCTGGGAGCCCAAGACCCCATAATTGCCCCTGGAGTCTCAGCTCCATAAAGGGTTTTGCACTAGTCTCTTGCAAAAAGGAATCAAGAATCCCCATGGCAACATTCAGCCTTGAAATTGACAGGTAGGCTGGCAGATACTAAAAAAAAAAAAAAAGCATTTTCTAAAACACATCTCTGACAGCTCACCTAGAGAGATGAAAATTAAGATGCTATCATCGAATCTGCTTTCTTTGAAGTTACTGTAACGTTTAGCACTTACTGAAACAGCTGCAGTGAGTTTGAAATTAACTAAATCCAAATGAAGACTGGAATGCAGATAAATTATGGAGCCACAGCAGTTGAAAAAAGCCAGAGAGTTTAGAGATAATCTTGTCCGACCCCTTCAGTTTCCCTGTGAAGCTGCTGATGTGTGGGGAGGTGAAACCCACTCAAGGTCACACGGCCAGTCAGCGCTCACTCCCCCATCAGAAGTGCTACTTGCCAATGTGACTGCAGTCTGCAGCCACTCTACACAAGGCTCTTGGCAAAGACCACAGACAGATAAATGAGCCCCCCAGCCCAAAGCCTAGGTACTATCTCCATAAATTATATAATGAATCTAGTTCCTTCAAGATTTGGGGAAATGGTGCCCAAGAGCTGTGACAAGTGCTATGAGGTTGCTTATCTTCTAAAGCCAAAAGAGCCCTCAGAGCTGCTTTATTCTTGGAAGGGCCCCTCCCCGAACAAACAACTAACAAAAACAGAGAAACAACATGTAATTGCGTTCTTGGAAACGGACATTTCCTACCTGTTCTTGCAGCAAAAGTCTCTTCGCTGTCAGGAAAGGCTCAGGACATTCCAAGACTGCCTATATTCTGGCCCCCAAAAGTTCTTCCAAGGAAGTTACAGCTACAGTGGACTTGGGGGAACTAACAAAAATATAGCTAAAGAGAAGTCCTTCGTAGTTGGATTTGGAAACACAGGAAAATATGAAAGAACAAATTCATACCTCAACTCATTCTTTCCTTCAACAAAGGTGCTGGGTGGTAGACACAAGGCATTCTACTCAAAGGGGCTCTGCCCGGTGTTGGAACGAGAAATGTCGGTGAGAAGAGGCCCTTGGAACCATCTAGGGAAGATGGATTTCAGCCATGCGCTGCTCCCCGTGCTGCGGCCTGATTACACACTTGAGCTCTCCTAGCCTCCATTTATTTTCCCCACCATTCACGTAAGCAGGTGTTTACTGTCTGTTCTATTACCACCCAAAGACAGCACCACACTGAACTGTTATCTCCACTTCAGCTGCATTACAGACAAGGTGTATGCATTCTTCCAAAGGTCTGGATAAAATCTCGATCATGCCCACAATAGGCTCATTAAAAAACTAACGAGTGGCTAGTTCTATTTAAAACAGTAGTTCTCAACCCTGCGTGGGCATTACTATCACCTGAGGAGTTTTTAAAAAGACACAGACACCTGTTCCCTTCGCTCCTACCTCACTAGTGATAATACTGATGGCCACTACTCCAAGGCTTCCTTTATGCCAGGCATCCGTCTACACGTACCTTTTCATACATTTTCTTACTGGACTCACACAACCTACTAGAGACAGCAGCAGGCACAGGCGGCCTGGCCCCCGAGGTGAAGGTGCTGGGCTGGCAATGAGTGGCATTAGCAGAACACCGGTTGGAGGAACAGGGATGTGTGTCCTTCCTTTCTGGCCTGCACTGGCCATAGACAGCACTCAGGGAGTAACAGGCAATACTATTGGCTAAGCAGGACTCTGATCTCTATTAGTTTCTGAAGACAAGTTTGTTTGTTTCCTGTAACTTATTCCAGAACATCATGGACACAAAATGAATGCAAAGGCTTGTTGATTTTCAACAAACTGCTCTGGATTCAAGTCCAGGAAGAAGGGGAATAAAACCACCATGACAAAGCATTCAAGTTTTCTACGCAGCAACACACAGCAGAGTCATGACTGGGACTTAAGAAGCACACAGAAGACTCTGATAAAATACACATTTATTAGAAATTTTTCAGCAGCATCATTTCCAGTTATTTTGCTAATCAAGGTACATTTCAAAGTAATTACAATCAGCACTCAAAATATGAGCAACAAATATTTCGAGAACTCAGGAATAAAATAATCAGTAGTACATTTCATTCATTCATCCATCCATCCATTCATTCATTTTTTAACAAATGTGCAATATTAGCACAGAGAACCAGGAACACTACTTGCTATGGAAATGTATATTCCTGCCGTGGTTCCTGTGGTGGAGACTCTACCGTCTACTCTAGAGAAGAGCTGAGTTTACAGTACATTCTGATACCAGTGTACAGATTTAGGCAAAGGACCTAGATAAGGCTCAGTAAAAATGGTTTCCCTTTCTATTCATGTTCAACTTAGGAAATAAATAGGCACTATAATGATATTTTCACACACAGAAACGAAAATCCAGTTGAGGCTTCATTTAACTGGTATTTTGTTTTGCGCCTTACTCCGAGAAGACACAGATTTGGTCTTATAGATTCAGCCAACCGAGCTCCAGTCACTAGGGCAGGTGACCACCTGAGATGCCAGGCAAGGGCACAAGTCACTCCAGGGCCCAGCAAAGAGCTCAATCAACAAAACACAGACTCGGCGTCAGACACTCTTAATGACAGAGATTTCTTCATTGACATTATAAACAAAAATGCCAACTGGCAGCTAGTTAGAAAATACATATGAAACGGAATTTTCTGGGTAGACAACAGAAATATGCGGAAGAGTGAAACAGAATTGCTTTTTTTACCTTTTGTATTATCTGAGGCATCTACAGTTCAAATTCAGATACATATACAACGGATAGTGGCCTCATGGTAGCAATACCCATTAATCAAGTTGACACATAATACAGAACACTAAATAAGTGCTGAAGTGTAAAAATGGACCCAAGAGTGAGGCCTGGACTCCTTTCCTGGATAATTTTAAAGGAAATATAAGTAGTACCTCTTCTTTAGATATGACTAAGGGCCCTCAGCCAATTCTTCTCCTCATTGGATCATTTATTATAATGATCACCCACCAATTCAACGGATACTTTTATTAGCAAATTCAGTGATGTTATAATCTTTTCAAAATTTACAAATGTACAATATATTTATAGCGTTACCTTCAGACAACTTCAGTGCAAAGATATACATATAGTACATTGTGATAATTATTTGTAAAAATATGAAACAGCATAAGTAAAAAAAAGACACACAAGACACTTGCGACTATATGCAACCAGAGAAAAATATATATTTTTTATAAAGTACTGAATGTTAACTTTTTTCATTTGTTTGTAAAAAATATACGTGCAAAAGTATGTTTCTAATTATTCCCTAGGTGGCCAGCACGGCTATGCCTCGGAGTCCTCTTTAACGAGATTTGCAGTGTCTTTAAAAGTGTCTTCTGTTGCAGTGTACCCTGGAGACGGGCCTCTTCCCTTGGAAGCTTTAGCAGGAGGAGAAGGAGATGGAGGTGGGGCCGCAGCCACGTATTCTCTTTGCTCATTGTCCATCTACAACCACAGAAACAGGAATCGGTCATTTATTCCCCCCAAATGGCTGGAAGCAGTTTTGAGTAAAGACTAATCGTCGCCGGCATGTCCTGAATGTCTCTAGGTTCAACAAAATCAAGCAAATAATTTCTAAAAAGAATGTGCTGAAAACAAGTGTCAAAAATTACCTCTGCATAGATCGGATTTTCAAAGTTGGTAGTTTGTTTGGGTTTTCGTTTGAAGATACTCCATTTTGTGGCCTACAAGGAAAGGGGAAAGCAAAAACCATTCAGCAATAGGGGTCTTTTGCTGGGTTCCTTTTCCTGCTGTCCAGGACTTAAAAATTTCTTCTCACTGAAAGACTAAGCAATTTGAGACACAGCTCACGTGGGAAATCATGCGATTCTTCTTCTCACCCCTGTAGGTATGTGAAACTCTCAGGGCCGTTTTCGTCTAATCATTTCACTACACTTTCTCGACTTGAAACATACAATTTAGGAATCTGGACCCATAACATCTAGAAGTTTTGCCATGCAGACCACTCTGGCTACTTCAGCACAGAGAGAGCAAATGAAACCAGAACACCCAAGAGGTTTCTGGAGAAAATGAGGTTTCTGGGGCTGCATAGAACTGCAGGAAAAATTGTAATTCTCATTTCCTAAAACAATTTCTTGATTCTCAGCCAGTTCAAGCGTATTCTCTCTCAGTTCATCAAATTCTTCCTCTAATTATCATAAAAAACGAATCAAACGAAAACAACGAATGTTTACCATATGTCAGGAATCATTCTAAGAATTTAAAGGTTTCTGACTTAATCTGCTCAACAGCCCTTTGATGTGGGTGCCCTTGTTATCCCAGTATGTTGGGAGCTGGTCATAGCAAGATTAAATGGGTCAACTGTGGGGTCAGAGCAGGCAGTGAATACTTCAGAGGCCCATAAACTGAAGGACCCAAAAAGAAATCACTCTGGAAAATGGTAGGTGGCTGCCACCTTACTGAAAAAAGCTGGCAGGTGATAAGGAAAGAGAGAACTACTCTGACAGGCAGCTGAGGTGGTCACAGGTTTTATGGGCTGTGTCTTGCTCTGCAAAAGTGGATACCAGTATGTGAAGCAGCGAACAATGATGATGGGAGGAGTGGAAGAGGCCACCGACTTATTCCACATGTGGCGCCACAAGGGCAAGGCGAAGACACGCAAGTCTGAGCCTCGCCTCTGCAGCTCGAAGTTAAGTGGGGAAGACTTCAGTATAGAATGGCTAGTTGGCGTTAAGCAACTATAGTACTAACAAGAGAAATTATGTGGTAGCCTTCACTTCGGTCCTGTTGGGGGACTCCATGCTCATCAGTGCAACTTTCAGGAAACAATAAAGCTGAGTCATAAGAGTTCATGTTCTTAACTTTGAGTCCTTTCAGCGTATTTACTGGTGAAAGGTAAATCAGCAAAGCTCCACTGCACATTAACATCCACCTCAGGGATCTCACATAAGTGCCTCCACTGTGTTTATTTATGGTTAGTTTGCTTTTCCTAGACTGGGTCTCATTTTAGTATGTAGTATGTAGTCTGGGCTGGCCTTGAACTCAAGATCCTCCTGCTCAGTCCCTGAGTGCTGGGATTACAGGTGTGCAACTAGCTTGCCTCTGTTGCTTTTAAACCAACCGGCTGCTATCCAGCGGCCAAGGGACAACAGATACAGGGAGAGCTCTGGGCATAGCATGGGGAACAAACCTCAGAGAGTTTCAGCCTCAACTGACTGACTAGGAAAGTAATGGGAAGAACTGACATCACACAAAGATGGAGATGAGAAAGAAAGAGACTACAGCTGATGAAGGATGCTCTCATCTGAAACGGTCTTTCTGTGTTCAGTCTGCTTCTGAGGACTAAGGCGCAGGTCAGAGGTCCCAGCCTCCCCACTGCACGCCCAGTCCTCCCGGGCTGGGGGCAGCTCTGCCTAGCCAGGAGGCTAGGCAGACTGGAAAGGACCTGAGAAAAAATGTCTGGAACATAAAATAAACCTGGCATTCCCTTGGGGTCGAGTCAGACCTGGGGACCAAATATGTGACATTCAAGTACTCCGGTGTCTGTGAAAACTTAAATCTTCTATATCCATTTTTAAATGCAACTTAAGGGGAAAAAAGCACAGTCCCTTGGAAAATATGAAACTGAACATTCCTTTCTGTGACAATGTGTGTATGCACATGTATCTGTATGTGTGTGTATGTGTATTTAGAGAAAAGAATAAGTAATGGAATATGAAAGTGTGGACAGAGAGACCTTTCACACAAGCTCTTTTCATTAGTAGCAACTTAGCTCATAAACTCTCATTTTTACCCAAACAAGTAGAACAGGGACAATGTCCAAGGTGGTCCATAGCTGAAAATCTAAAGACTTCCAGTTAACTTTGTGGATACCGGTTGTGTTTACAGACTATGCAACGTCAGAAATAGTGAGTGAATAAAATGGTACTAACTTAAAATTTATTTCTTCATATTCATTTACTAAAAGTAGCAACAGAACCTTTAAAGTGAGACTTTCAGAGCTTACTGCTCTCATGTGAAGTGTGTGTGACAATTTCTGTGGTCACACTGAATTATGGGAGGCACTACTGGGCCAGGAGTACTGAACTGCTCAGGACAGTTCTGTGGCCCAAAGAGCTGTCCCGTCCAACACAACAATAATGGCCCTAGCATGGGACGTTACTGAGGACTGCAGGGCCCAGAGGTAAAATGGCTTATCCAGAATCAAATAGCTAGATCTGGGATATATGCTTGTGTCCATTAACATTAGCAATATATTTTCCAGTAACACAGAGTTTTATAGCATACATATTTGCTGAATTCTTCTCTGTATTCCACATGGTCTACAGATGGCAAAGGTCCATGAGGCTTGATAAGAAACCCCATCAGATGGCCTTTTTCCTCTTAATCTCTAGTATTAAATGCTGTGAGTGGCACACTGAGGGCAATACTGTTGGTTGTCTGACTGGCTGGACAATTAAATGGGTGATGAGTGGCCAGAGAGATGGACAGATGAAGCAGGTAGGAATGAGTACCACCTAGTGGTAAACATCTGCAATAGCAATAGAGCGAAAAACATTTTACACAAGGAAGGGTCTCTCATATGCATCCTGACACAGTGACATCTTTATTTGCGCTAAGTAAATATCTCAAATTAGATGCCCCTGTTGTGAAGACGCTGAATCCAGAAGTCTGTTTGTCCTTTGTTACGTGATCTCTCACAGATTAACACCAGTCAGGCAATTCCAAGGCACACGTCACTTCAGGACTCAGTCCCTATTACCTGTGTTCCATCGGCATCCGGGGACATTGGCTTTGGCTCTGGGACTACCTCAGTAGAGTCTAGGGAACTTCCATAATTCTTGTTTTCCACATTTTCAGATATAGTCACCTGTGAACATAATTTAAGACCCTTAACCAGTTTTGAAACAATTCAATAATTTGTAAACTTGTCATAAAGTTTCTTATCAGTACTTTTCAGTTTTGCTCATCATCTTAGTCTCTCACAGACCTGGACAGGCACCATTTTTATTGTATGAGCAGACCCAAACCCCAAAACTAAACACTACTTCCATCTCCCCCAAACCCAGAGCACCAATCACTAAAGTCATCTCTGCCTTAATCCTGAGAGGCAAATACATTTCACACTGGTCACATTCTCTGTTATTAACAGCAGCTCCTACTATATCCTCCTTAGCCCCTTAGCCCACTACTGACTATATTTTGGATAAAAAGATACTCTGATTGTAGAATGTACCAATACATGTTCTTGGTTTAAAATAAAATTAAAAAAAAAAAAAAAAAAAAGATACTCTGATTGCATAACAGCCAAACCCCAGGAGAACAGCATGAATAACTCCCCAAATTCAATAGTGAACAAGAATCCTATCTGTGAATATTAAGAATAAAATTATGAATTTCAGAGGACTGCTTAAGGGGCTGAATTTTGAAACAATGCATAATGAAATTAATAATCCTCTAAACATCTTACATAACATTCATCTAATTCCCAGTTTCTCTCTTAAACCCAAATTTTCATGAATAGCTAAATTACAGGGAGGATCATCTGCTCCTTCTCTTGTGTACCTTTCTACAGTCACCACTTTGTTTCCTCTCCGGCACAGACACATGCTCCTATACCCAGCCTTATTTTATTTCAAGGGCAAATGCCAGATGAAATGCCGTATCTGTTTCATCCAATATTAAAGTTTTGCTCTCTAGTTATCAAAGGATCAGGTAAAATGCTGCCAAGATTCAAATATTTCTGCTCTTAAGAAAGCCATTTGTGAAATAAACATTTCTAGCTTGTGTTAAAAGATGCCACATGTTGAATCTGAAAGAAGCCAGCGAGGCATTAGCCCTGGAAGTTATTCACTGTCACCGAGGACAAGACTGCTTGGACGAGGAGGCGCAGGCGACCGTCCTGCAGCGGTTGTGGGGGCTGCTGGTCCAGGCCTAGCGACAGGGTCTTTCCCTTCACCGGCACACCTAGCTCTTCTCCCAGCTCCACTTACACGCGACCCATTAGCAGAGCGGCAGCAAAAGGAACTTCGATGGCTGCCTGTCAATGCTGGAGACCTTTGTGCTTTTCAGAAAATGACAGCACAGGCAAGCACGAGGAGGTCCCACTCCCTGCAGCCCCTTGGGGGATACCAATCATTCACTCGCTCACTTCCCGAATATTTAGAAAGCAAGCGTTTACCAGGCCTCTGGCTCTGGCGCCTCTCTCGATGTATGACTCAGAGTGCCCTCAGCGATTGTGCCCCTGGCCAGCCCCTGACAGAGGCTGCAGAGGGGAGGGAAGCCCAAGAGGCTCCTCATGTGACATCCCCCAACAACATAAACTCCAGCAGCAGCAAGAACCTTGAGGAAGGTCTGTGTGATGCCTCACCTGGGCGGGCAGCACCACTCTGACTGCAGTGTCTCTGGACGAATACATTGGATTTTCAAAGACCACGGGCTCCTTCCCCATCTCCATGGCAAAGTGCTCGCTCTGGTGGGGAGGGAAGAGAGAGGGTCAGAGCGGACGGATACGGTTGGTTCGCACGCAAGCAGGAAGGGGCCTTCCTTGTGCCTGGAGCTCTGTAGGAGCTTTGCTGATGCTTCCCAAAATGTGAGGGCTTACAGAAAGTTGCAGAGACGCGGGCCTCCGAAGGGGACATCATAGTCTAAAGTAACACAAATGCACCAAGAGATCAGCTCCGGAAAACAGACTCTTCCTCCAACTGATTCTCTATGGCCCGTAAATGTAAATAACTCCCTTGAGGATTGGGTGTGGCTAACAGAGAAGAGGGCGGGGAGCAGAGGAAGAGAAAGGAAAGCAAGGAGAGCAGGAATGAAGAGAGAAATGGATAACGTCGAACTTTCAGGCAAGGCAAAAAGTGAAAGATTTGGGGGGAGACAAAAATACTCAAAGTAGATTCCCAACACTGATTATAGAGCACACCCTCCAGGCTGAGACTGTGCTACTCCTCTCAAGGCATCTCGTTTGGTCTTCACAGGAACTGATCTTGTACCTAGTCTACAGATGAGAAAAGCGAGGGTCAGCAAGAGCAACCCCTTGCCCATTATTGCATATGTAGAAGGTGGCGGAGTCATGGTTTGACTCAACTCTGGCTCTAAAATTGCTGCTTATTCCCTTACTATACATTGGTGGGAAAATATGACAGAAAAATATGATCCCCTACTCCTTTAATATATACAAAATGTTATCAAATAAAAAGAGACTATTATGTTCTATCTCTTCCCCTGGCCTCCCCAAAAACACCCATAAAACTTTGTGGTTCCAATACAGCATGGTGGCTACAGTGAGGGAAAATGTCAATTATATTACTAATGTTGCCCCTAGTTTTTAAACACATTTCTGCAGCAAACCTAACCTTACCTAACTTGGTCTGTATAGTGCAAACTTTATTCTGAAAGGCATACTGCATTTCAATATTCTCTCAGGTAACTGTATTCTTTATTTTTTTTTAAAAAATTTTCTTTTATAAAATAGTAAAAAAGGTAACTTCGAATCACTACTTGGAAACCACACTCACCATGGCCATTGATCTGTCAATAGCAGACTCGGGACCAAAATCCGACACTCCAATATCCATGTTAACATCTGCCCCCGATCTGAAGGTCACCCCATTTCCATTTTCAGAGGGTTTCACAAGACTGCTTAAGCTGCAAGTAACCGGAAATAGGGTCAGGTTTTTATAGGCCTTTGCAATAGTTCGCTTTCCTTAACATTGCTAAGGCTGATTTAATGAAACGCGTAGTTCCACCCTGGTGTACACATGACAAACACAGCAAAGTCCGCTTGTCTACCTGGAAACATTAAAGCACTTCCCAAATGTTTGAGATGGCACCGAGAGTCAGTAGGGCACTTCCGGGAGCAACGCCGTGCTGACACACCGCTGCGTCGGCTCCCAGCTGACCTGACACCCACCAGTGGGCACAACTGTCAGGACTAAAAATATAATCTGTCACCTAAGCTTCAGAGGAAGCACTCGACAAAGTTGTGGCTTTTTTTTTTCTTTCTTTCTTTCTTTTTTGTTCTGTGAGACAAGGTCTTAATATGTAGTCTGGGCTGGCACTGAACTCACTATGTAGCCAAGACAGGCCTCGAACTCGTGGGGATCCTCCTGCCTCAGTCTCTCAAGTGCTGGGATAACAAACGTGTGCCACCACATCCGGCGACAAAGTTGTGACCTGAAATCACTGTTTTGAATCCTCACTATTTTATCTGCAGAACAGGTGAACCGAGTGTATATTTTTTTTAATTTATTTATTCACACAGTCACATTCACAGAGGCTTCTAAAGATCAATGTTCCACATGATGAAACTGACCTTGGCAACTTGGGCAGAGCAGGCAAAAGGGAGCCAGTTTTCCGGTAGTGGAAAAATCCTACAGTTCCCAGAGCTCCGAGTATGATGATCAGGAGGACTGTCAACAGTACAGCCATTGCTGCCGTTAAAGAAGGGAGAGAGAGAGAGAGCTGGTCAGCACTCGGGAGAAGAGCCATCCAACTCAGCAGTAGAGCTGGGGGCTAGGACCCTTCGTCCTTAAAGATAACAGCATTCAATGGAGGGGTCCCGGCACTTTATCCTCGAAACTTACTTGTTCCTGGAGGGATGCCTTGTGAAAGCCCGATTTCACAGTAAGCTCCGGTGTAGCCACTAGAACATCTGCAAGTGAAAGGAGAATTGTTCACTGGCCCTGTTGCCTTCTTCGACTCGACTGTGACTCAATAACATTCAGAGGCAGAGAGAGATTTAGTTAAGTGAATCATGTGTTAGCAGAAAATGCATCCTGCACGTCTGTTTATCCTGCCATAGATGATGAGCAGATTTTAGAAATCCACTTTCAGTGCAGTAGCTGGACACCTACAGGGTCAGCCTCGCCAAATAAGCCTATTGGTGTCTCCTCCGCTCTATGGAATTCTTCTTTAGAGAGTAAGCATGGAAAACACAGTTGTATTCTTTCTGTTGACATGCTTTCAGTAAATACTTTTAAAGAAATCTATGTCTCCGGCACCCTGTTTGAGCTTTCTCAACAGCCTTCTTCCTTCCAAATCCTTGGCTCAGTCTTTCCACTTGTCATGGGCACCTTGCATTAAAACAGCTCTGCTGACCGCTGTTCCCCCACAGCCGGCTGCAATCCATCCCAAGTGAGCGGGAGAATGCCACTGACATTTCTCCACATTGTCACTCCCCAAAATGTGGCCCCTGACTTGTGCCACTGCCCAGGAGCTTGTTAGAAATGCGGGATCCCTGTGCATGAGGATGGGCATTTTAACAGATCCCAGGTGACTCACACATTATGCATGTTATAGATTGGAAGCACAGCTTTAGTTCTCTGTGGTCTCCCCCAAGAGAAGGCAAGCTGGTTAAAATGGGAAGCTTAGTGAATTGGCAAGGTTCCTGTGCTTGTTTCCCCAGCTACTTTAAGGCCTCAAATTCCCCCGAAGGCCTGCAGCCCAGACCTCAATATTTAGACTTACTTGCACTTGGGGAGGTCATTTTCATCAAAATAGCAACTTCCTCCGTACATGCACCTGCATGGGGGGGGCATGGTGATGGGGAGCTCGATGGCTGCGGAGAGGGAAAGCCATGCACGTGTTAGTCAGCCACGCTCAGCGAGCCTGCACCATGCAATACCACCAGGGCCAGAGAGACACCAGCTAACGAGTCTCCCTGCCATGCCGCCACCTGTCCCCACACAGAATGAATGTCCTCATCAATAAAAAGATCTCGGGGAATAACCTACATTTCCTAGGAAGAGGCAGATTATAGCACCACCACCACCTCTGGAAAAAACAGTAGAGAGATGCCTAATAGTTACAAGAAATCGTGGTGAGAGAATCTCTTAAGACATTTATGATCTCATTTGAAGTTTTCCGAACTCTCCTCTGCGAACCATTAAAATCAAGTGTCTCATTAACGTGCACCTCCAAACTGCAGATAGAGGCTCCAGAGTACCAGCAGATCAGTTGACAGACTGATCTGTACACAGACCCTGACACGTAGATACACAATGGACAGCAGCGTGACAGCTCCTAAACTCCCCACCTCTGTGGCGCCACCCCGGCTCAGCCCTCCCTGAAGTACCTGATGGGTCGCTAATGCCTCAAGATTTTATGCGGAGAAGATGCTTAGTAAGTATTTATCAGAGTTTATTCAAGGAGACTGGCTACACTCCTGACTCAGTCTTTGGATTTGAGGCTGTACTCAAAATATCCTCTGTCTGAGAGGCCTTCCTGTAGGTTCCATCTAAAAGAGCAACCCCACTATCTCTCTTACCCTGCGTTACTTCCCCTACATGGCCCCAGCATGCATTTCTGGGACTCTCTATTTATTGTCCTGTTTGAAAATAATCTCAACGAGAGCAGGGGATTTGTCCATTTTGGTGACTTCTGTGATGCCCAGCACTTAGGACAGTGCCTAGCACACAGGAGGTACTCAACAAATACCATAGCAAATCATTATCTAATTCATATACCAAGCCCAAGTCCTATGTAGAGCGGCTACCAACATTAATGAACTTACTTTAGTTAAAGTTCTTTTAAAAGAGAAGTTTAATATAATTCACTTGACAAAAAAGTTTAAATGAGGAAAGTAGGAGGTGAGATGACAATTTATCCAACACCTCTTTTATAAGGGGAAACTGCAATAAATGTCAGAATGATCCATGCGCAGCATAGAACAAACCTCAAAAGCTTGGGTTATCATTTGATTTAAAATGCTGCTCAAAATACTGGAATCTTGCCACTATTTTTCCAGTAAGCACTGGGATAAGCATGGGGCAGAGAAAGAGAGGAGAGGCAGGTTTTTTTCTGAGTTTATCCTCCAAAGCTACTAACTTCAGTCCACTTGAGATCCTAGTTTAACACCAGTTGCTCCCCCTGGTGGTAGAAGGTGCTTAAACTCTTCATTTCCCCATCATGGGAAACTGAAAGGCCCCAAACATAGCTGTAAAAGGGGCTGCAGGACAGACAGCAAGATGATTTTCTTTAAACATGCTTATTAAGTATAGGATGCTAGTTAGGGACACCGGTTGTTCCCCATGAGTTATTAACTCCTTAATTTAGAGAAGTCCTTGAAAAAACGTCTTGCCATGAAGACATGAGGATTAAACCAGTTTGTTTTTTCTGGTCTTCATTTCCCAACAACTCAACCTATCAGAATATGGCCCCTTTTTCAGTTCTGAAGATTCCAAAGTAAGCATGTGAGAAAAACTGAGCATCCACTAGCCCTCCCTTCTGCACCGCATAAGCTTTTCCCAGGTCCAGAACTTGGTTCTCCACCAGGGAGAAGTGAGTTAAGGCTGAGTGAATTCTGGGACAAGAAGAATCCAGTGTGGTGTGAAGGAAAGAAAGAGAAAACTCAGTCTTTGTAAGTTTTTTTGCAAAACAACGTAACTGTAGATTGAGGGATAATGGATCTATAGCTCTGTAGCTCATAGCAAATCATTCTCAGAAGTCACCAGAACTTCTGGTTGAGTTGTCTGGTCCCTAAGGTCCCATTCAGCTCTGTTCCTGTTTCCCACAGCTCTCCCCGCTCCTTCTAACTACTCCCACTCTGTTCTGCAGAGGAACCAGTACACATGCATTCCTCTGGCTCCTGAAGGCCCCACAGTGACCCAGGCAGTGCCCTTACCTGCATCACACTCCGTAATGCTCCCCTTTATAAAGCTGGAGCCTTGGGGACAGGCACAGCTGTACCCTCCAGGTCTCAGGAGACAGAGGTGGCTGCAGATGTCTTTACAAGGGTTGGACACTGGAAAGCAGATGACAGCAAACAGTTAAGTCCTGAGAGGAGAATGAATACCCCAGCCAAGGGTCTGCCAGGTGATGGCAGAGCCCAGGCAGCCTCCCGACTCCCCCAGACCACATGTTTCCTGGATGCTTACCCTCAGGTATACTACCATCCTTGCCAAGTCACCAAGACCACATAATCCCTCCCTGGATCTCCCATCCCATGTCTATACCACTCAGATTTTCTGCTGGCATCATCTCTGTTGCCTGGCAGGTTTGGAAGGTGGGTGTCTTTCTGGCTTACTGCCTACCTCAAAATCTCATCAGTGCTAAGCAATTTGAGATGATTCAAAAAACCACTAAGACCTAGTATTATATTAAGATCTGTCATTCCCCTAATCTGGATAGGTCACAATATATAGTCTCTCTACCTGGGGAATCTTGTTATAATTCAGGTCCTGATTCAGAAGGTCTGGGGAGAGGTCTGAGCACGTGCATTTCTAAGCAGCTCCTGGAGGAAACCAATGTCCCTGTCTATACTCTCGAGTAGCAAGGGACTGGACCAGTGGTTCTCAAAACATGTCCCTAAAGCAATGCTTAGGAATCTGTTAGAAATGCAAGTTATTGGGCCTCCTCAGGTATACTGAATCAGAAACTCCACATCTGGGGCCCTAACAAGCTCTCAAATGACTCTGGTGCGTGCTAAAGTGAGAACTGTTGGTCCAGACTAAATGTGCAGCACCTCAGGCCTCCACCTCAGTCCAAAAGAGACTCAGAGTATTAGCTAACTGAGAAACTCCAGACTTTCCTCTGCCTTCTCCATGGGGCCCACAGATGTCTGGGTGAATACTAATGAGAGAATTTAGTAAAGGCTATTTTCTTTCCTCACTTCAAAAATGTCCTTTCGTCTTGCTCCAAACAGTGCTGAAACATGAGAATTAGAACACAGGAAACTTGAAGTAGCAGGAGCCAGAAACAAGAAAATGAGGGAGAGAGGAGGAGACAGAAATGCACATGTCTGACAATTTTACACTAAGGCTCATGAACCTCAGGACAATCTGAGTAGCCTGGTCTTATCATTTTTATAGTGAATAAGACTTCTGATCTCGATGAAATTCACTGTGACTTTTTAACCCAACTCACACTTAGCAGACGTCTGATGCCTGCTGTATTCTGTGGCCTAGTAGTATACATCCATAACTTCAAACAAGGCAGACATTTTAAATTATTTTTACTGTTGGTGGTTTGTATAATTTCATTTGACTTGCAATTTTACTTTTCTTCTTCAGTCAAAATGGTTAAGCCATCCACCCACACAAGCACACACATGCACACCTCTTTCATGTACCAACAGAAAAGCTTTTTATTCTTATCCACTACCCTTTTTGAAATAAAAGTTCCAGATAATGAACATCTTATTCCAAAGTTGGTGATTACCTGACAGATTGTATCTGTGTTGATGAAAGATTCGAACTTGAGTGAGCCACGGGTTCACTACCAGCATTTTCTCTTTCATTCCTTGCCCAAATTTATTTTGTTTCCACACTTCTCCCTTCTCCTTAGACACCCAATACAACTGGTCTTCAAAGATGTCCAGACTGTAAGGCTTCAAGGCTGTTTACCACAGCGGAAAAACAAAACAAAACCAGGTTACTGAAAAGACCCCAGTACCATTTCAATGTCATATTATTCTGCCTGAATGAATCCCTAATGCAGCACCTTTAGCTGCCAGGAATATTGAGGACAGTTTTCTATTCCTGGATTGTGACGTCATGTCACAGTAACAGGCATCAAATGAGACCAATGTACACTGTCTACCATCAATTTATAGGATACTAGCTAACTTTCAAGTTGTTGGTTTTATTTTACTTTCAGGGAAGTTCTTTCGTTTGAACATAAGATACCACGGCAGAAAGAAAAAGTGATATGGACTGATCGCTGCAATTTTACAATCTGGATAACAAAACATTCATTTTCTTCTAGATGTTCCCAGCTGTGCATAGCGGGCAATCTAACATGTTGACGATGGGTGTGTCTAGAGGCAGTTAGACATGGATCAACACACGAACGCCACTCAGAGCACCCTAACAAAACTCTCAGCTGTTTCAAGATCTGCTCCTGAGAAGCATTTCTTAAAATTATATAAAAGGAACAATAAAAATTTAATTATTGTTAATGGATTCATTTGCATGTAATTCAACAGCTGAGAGGGAACGGGCAAGTATTGAAGAAGTTATATAAACCATTGCCTAAAATCAGGATTCTTTCTTTAGAAAATGGGTAGAGAAGCTAGAAATGTACTAATTCATTATTTAGTATATTAAATGTCAAATCATCTCTAACCTTCCTTTACAATGACTCTCCTATCAGTCCCATCATATTTTATGGTTTCGATAACGTCCTCCTTGGAGTCACTCCAGTAGATGCGGTCACTGTTCAAATAATCAATAGAAAGGCCATTTGGCCAGCCCAGGTCCTCGGAAACTAGGACGCTGCGATGCTCGCCGTTCATCCAGGCAGACTCGATTTTCGGTTCTTTTCCCTGGTCGGTCCAGAACATCAGCCTGGAACAGAAATTTCTTTCATTGCAGTGTCTGCCCTAGTGGAGCGTCCCTGAGACCCTGAGCATGACCAACAGTGCGATCACTATGTATATATTTTATCGAAAACAGGAGCACCTCTGTGCTCCTACGATGTTACATGTGTGAGATGCAAGAAATGTCAATGCTGTGTTGCTGAGTGTATGATTTAAAATATAGAATACAAGGGAATCAAAATAATAATAGCTAATATGTTCTATATACTATGTTGGCATATCTACAAAGGACCATACTGGTCCTGTCCAAAAAGGGGAAGTACTTGGGACTACTCAAAAAAATCTTTTTTAAAGTCTTACTATCCACTCACTAAATGAAATATCCAAATTAATGTTTTGAAATGCAGGTGGAAATGACAAAACTAGTTCTCACACTGAGGATATTTACATATAAATCACAAATTGGAACATTTCTACGAATTGTTAATACATATTTACACATATAATTTTTTCTCACGTACTTGCATATTTTGGAAATGTTTAATTATGTCCAATGAAACATGCCCAAATCCCTAGCTGAATTTCAGTGAATGACTTACTTATTTTTCTGTTTGGTTTTTTGAGGTAGGGTCTTAGGGTCACAAACTCACCATGCTCCTGCCTCAGCCTCCTGATGCTGAGATTACAGGCATGCCCACCACCCCAAGCAACAAAGTTACTTTTTCTTTTTTTTTAGGTTTTTTGAGGTAAGGTCTCACTATGTAGTTGAGGCTGGCCTTGAACTCACTAGATAGTCCAGGATGCCCTCGAATTTGCAGTGATCCTCTTGCTTCAACCTCCTGAGTGCTGAGATTACAGACGTGTGCCACCACACCCAGCAACAAATTACTTTTTGAAACACAAAGATGAAAGGGAAACCAATTCTGATGAACCCTTCACTTAAAGCAGTGAAGCAATTCTACAAATTGTTTTAAAGTCTAGATAAAGAATTCACAAGGAATTTTAAAGTCTAGATAAAGAATTCACGTAACCAGAAAGATTTTCAGGTATGTCCTCAAAGGAATTTCTTCATCAGAAATTGTTGGACCTATAATGACCCCAGGGCAAATTATAATTCTTTTAAAAAGTCATGGAGTCTAGTCTTTAAAAAATCAAAGGACAATTTCAGTGCAATTATGAAAAAAAAATCATTAAAGATGTATAGTTTTATGAGAATCCAGGGAGAATAGCTAGAACATTAAAGACTCCTTCAAGCACTTACCCTAGTTTGGGGTTCACCACAATGGCAGCTGGCTGGTCCAGCTGGGAGGTGATCAGCCACTTTCTGTACCTTCCATCAAGTCTGGCCACCTCAATCCGTTGGTTCTTGGCATCTGACCAGTAAATATGCCTGAATTCAGAGAGACAAAGTTAAACAATAGAAAAGTCCAGACTCGTCACTTCTGAGGAAGATGTGTAAGGATGAGAAAATGGTTTGGAAGTTCTAGCCAGTGAGATGGTTATTAGACACCTGCACTCAGAGCAGGGAGCCCCCGGTCAGGGAAGCCCAAGCTCTTCAGCCAAGAGGACATCTTTAGAAGTTACTTGTTGAAGAGTGAGGGATGCACGTGCCTCCTGCCCGATCAGCCAACGCAGCCGTGCTCAGAACGGCGGTGGACACAGTGCTCAGACGGACCTCACATCTGGCATCTTTACAAAACAAATGCTTCCAGACAGAAGTCACGGGCATTGCTGGGCTGCTCCTTTCATTCCTACTGCCCATGAGTCTATCTATCTCCTCCTCAGCAAAAAGCCCCACTGGAAACAATAGGGATCCCGCATGAGCGCCAACCGAAAATAACGTTCAACACAACAAACTCAGCAAGACCGCCCTCCCCTTATTTGCACTTCTAAGGTTACAGGTATCATTTATAAGCAGAGAACATTCTCACAAGTTCCTATTTTCCTCATTAAGGCTGAGAAAGAGGTAAAGGTTCAAACAAGAAGACAGATCTGGCGCTGTGAGATTGGTTTTCAGCAGAAAGTATTAACATCTGGAGTTTCAAATTTCTGACTCCAAAACAGTTCGCTGAGGTCGCTTTTCCCCACAGAAAGAGTGGAGGTGAGTCCCCTGTTAGCCTGCAGGCACAGTGGGGACCTAATTAACGTCTTCAGAGAAGCTTCAAGAACACCAGAGGAGTCTGCTGGAAGGTGAAAATGAATTTATATCACAAATGACTATGCTCTGGGGGGTATGAGCTAGCTACTGAGGCTTCCCTCAGACATTCCAGTCTGAGCTCATTTTCAAGGCCACGAGGGACTCTCTGATTGCTTGAGCTCCTTTGCATATAATAACCCCCACAAAGAGCCACTTCTGGAAGAGGGAGCTTAACAATCTTTCCATGTCTGTCTGCACCAGTGCATCTAGCCGATGATAACCGGCTACAGCGCTGACTGAGGGGTCATGTGGCTCTGGTCCCTATGAGAGGTGCTATGGTCGGAAGGTACCAGAAGGTCTAAAGGAACAGAACAGAGTTGACATCTCTATTAATTTAAACCCAAAGAAAAGTCAAATTTCCAGTTGTTCTCCAAAATAAGTATGCCAGAGAAAAATGTTTACTCTCAACATCTTTGCTTGGAGAATTGTCAAGCTGTTCCATTGCTTCACAAAACAAACCGTGTTCCGCCACACTGAAAGTTAATTTTGGAATGCAGAACTTTGCTGGCAAAAAAAAAAAAAAGCTGTTCTTGATATCATAAAGAATCTTGCCCTGACGTGCTCTCCCAAACCTTTGCATGGCACACATAGAATACAGGAAATGGTAGCATTTATGTGACACAATGGGGTGAGCAAGGGTGGCTGGTGGGGCCAGGGCAAGCCAGGCACTGGTGAGCTGTACCTGTGGCTAAGTGCACTGCACCCAGCCCCACTGAACACAAGCTCCCTGGTGAGCAGGGGAGAGCTCTGGGCAGGACAACAAAACAGGCAAGAGGAAGATGCATGGCAAAATTACCTTCCAACCCAGTCCACTGCTAATCCATCTGGCTGCATTACATAGTTCAGGCCCAGGTCAACTTCATGTGTGGGATTATTGCTGCTGGATTCAAAATTGGGGATGTGGGCACGTTTGATAGCACCAAACCTGGGGCTCTGAGCGAGCACAGTGTAATAGACAACACCTGGAGAGGAAGACATACAGCCAGTTTCATTTTAAGAACATCAGATGAAGAAGAAACTAGAGTCTAATCAAACAAAGTAATTTTCTTTTACTGACCTCTCTTCCTCTTCACTGTTCTTATCTTAAATTATATCATACGATCAAACCTCAAAATTCATCATAGGTCAGCTATTAGATGCAAATGCTTCAATTGATAACTTTTTGATATTTTCTTAGCCATCTCTATTTGAAAGTAATTCATTAAAACATATTTTGCCCACAAGCCTACTTATTTTCATTAGGATTCAAGGTATAGTATCCAAAGCAGAATGTATAGATAAACCAGGTCAGGCTGTTGAGAATTTAAGGTTAAAGCAGAATGTATAGATAGATTCAACATCTGTCTCCAGAGAGCACATAATTAGGGGATAGAGGGAAAAATATGTGGACAACTACTATATGTAGTGTTATGGTTTGTGCCTAAATGTCCCCCAAAGCCTCATGCAGTCATAGGCGGGCTTTTTCAGAGATGGCTGAATCTAGAGTATGTGATGCTGGGATTGGGGGTGTGTGATTACTAAATCAGTCCACTGATTGGCTTGGCACCACCCTAATCCCCTGGATAAAATATAAGGGGTAGAAAGAAGCTGCTAAGTTCCCTTTGCTTACCTTGCTGCCTTCTGCCTGTCAGCCAGGCCACCCTGCCTTGGATCCAGCCAATTATGGACTAAAACCTCTAAAACTGAGCTAAATGAACCTTTCCTCCTTTAACTTTCAGTGTTGGGTATTTTGTCTCAGCACCACGAAAAGTAACTAAAACATGTGGATAACTCAAGGGAGCATGTGCTTTAGTAGAAGAATGTACAAAATGCTGCAGGATCGTGTGTGAGCATCCATTAAACTGCAGGAGGAACTACAGAAGATGTCACAGAGGTGACATTGGAACTGGGTCTTTGAAGTCTCAGCGGACATTTCCCAAGTGGATAATGGCAAAGCAGGACAGGAACTGACTGAGCAAGGATAAGGAGAAGCTAAAATACACAAAAATGTGGGGAGAAGATTTGGAGAGAACTCAGAAAATTTGGCAGGAATCTGAGGCCACTGTAAAGCACCTAGAACATGCTGGATAGGAGGAGCTTCCTCTTCCACTCTTGCAACAAAATCCACCCATTAAAAAATAAATTCTCAACGGGAAAAAAAGAAGCAACAAGATATATCATGTACAGGTACAAATCCCCTACAATGAATGTCATCACTATGTACATCTAAAATGTACCATTAAAATAAAATTTAAAACAATAAATAAATAAATTATCTCCATACATGCCTGTAATCCTAGCACTTCGGAAGTTGAAGCAGGAGGATTTCCCAGACTACACAGCGAGTTTAAAGCCAGTCTGAACTACAAAGTGAGATCTTGTCTCAAAGAAAAAAAAAGGTCGGCAGGTTGGGGAGGACTGGAGATTTAGCTCAGTGGTTAGAGTGCTTGCCTTGCAAGCACAAGGCCCTGAGTTCAATCCCCAGCACCCAAAAAAAATTTCTACAAACTCAACATCTAAAAACTGAATAAGGTCAATCACCATCGACAACAGATGCCAAACTTTATACTCACTGAGGCCTGTGCCCTCAGGATCCCAATCATAATCCATAGTCTGTATGTGTTCCTCATCTTCAAGATACTCTGAGAACTTCTCAGATGAAATGTTGTATTTTCGGATTCGAACATTCTCAGGCAGCAGCAACAAAGGAGGGTTTCCTGTAACCAAACAAAGGGCTACTTTATCTAGCTGAACTCTACCTGAAATTTAAAAATAGAAAGTAGGATATACAGTGCACAGCAGGTACTCCCTTAAAAAAAATCATGGGTTTGCAGGGACTTTATTAATAAATAAAGTTGCTTATCCACCTGGATTGCAAAACTCCGAACTGTGGATATTCTGTCCCTATTTCAGGTGGCGAGCTGACATTTTTCCTACAGATATTATCAGTTCTTTATTATTTGTCCTGAGCAGGGGTTTAAGCAAGATTGAGGATTCTGATACACAGAATCCTCATTTTCACTGAATTTCCCCCCATTACTCACAAAAGAAATACAACATTCACAGCCTCACTGAAAGTTTACCAAAAAGGTGTCTTTTCTCTCTCTACTGACAGATTTTATGATTCTTTCAGCAGGTAATCATTTCCATGACCCAATTTAGACTCTAGCTAATGAGGAAAAAAACAGCTCTTTTCTTGGTGTCTTAAAAAAAATCCTCTTTATTAAGGCAGCTCTTTCAATGGTGACTCATTCCAAGATGCTTGTCGAGAATTTTTTAAATTTACTTGCATAATGTCCATCAAGTGCAATCTAAGTAACTTTTAAAAGTTCATCTTATATATTTTCTCCATCTTGACATTATGTTTTATACAAATATTCTACTTTATTTCAGTCATCTCTTTAGGTAAAAAATTTGAACACTTTTAAATTTGCTGCTTAATTACCGGACCAGCTGTTCAAAGGCCTTCGCTTTAGTTTTCATTCACTGTCAAAAATGTTGAGGGCTGGGGATTTAGCTCAGTGGTTAGAGTGCCTGACTTATAAGCACGAGGCCCTGAGTTCGATCCCCAGCACCAAAAAAAAAAAAAAAAAAGTTGGAGGATTAAATAGTATGCTGGTCAAATGTACACTTTAAAAGCCCAACTTATATGAATATATTAGACAGCTATTTTGGCCCACTTTGCCCTTAATTTATACAATAAAAGGCTATTCTCTTACCAGGTTTCTTTTTTTTTTCGGTGCCAGGAATCAGGGCCTTGTGCCGGCTAGGCGAGCACTGTAACCACTGAGCTAAATCCCCAGCCCTCAAGTTTCTTATACTGTATTACAAACTTCATAATCAAAATAAAGGGCTATTCCCCTTTCATTAGGACACGCTGATTTAGATCAGATCTCTGAAATTTAGAGCATAATACCTCTGACATACAGTCTTCTTTTTCCTTTTTTTTTTCATTTCTGTCTATTAATCATTGAGGCTTGTTATCTGGCCTGATTCTCAGATGCTGACATTAACCTAAAATGCAAAACTAATGACTGAAGTCCTGAAACACCAGACTTCTTTCTGTCCGTGATCAGCAGCCCTTGAACACTAACAGAAGGACACAGCAGCAGAGCGTCCTTGATTTGCTCCAGCTCACTGTACTTTGGGTCTGTCTTGGGTCACATGGCCTCAGACCTTGACCTCAGTGGAGTGGAAGCCAGAGAACCTTGCTGAGTTCCTTATGTTGGTGACCAACCCACTGGCAAGCGTGTTATTGTTGAATCTTCTGGAGGGTAAAGGGTTGGCCACTTTTTGAAGCTTTTATCAAGGTAGACAAGAGGCTAAATAAATCCAGAATAATAAATGATGCCTGAATCTTG
Source organism: Hystrix cristata (assembly GCA_004026905.1). Classification (NCBI taxonomy): domain Eukaryota; kingdom Metazoa; phylum Chordata; class Mammalia; order Rodentia; family Hystricidae; genus Hystrix; species Hystrix cristata. Next base: position 79,417 of record PVJO010003820.1, read on the forward strand.
TTTTAATTCCTATCTATTTGTGGGGAGATTGTTGGTAGTGTCTTAAGCTGGCAGGGGAGGACAGGAGAGGGACTGGGTAGGTGTTAGAAGAGAAGAAGCTAGCAAGTTAAAACTAAGACTCTTGAGAGTCAGAAGTTTGTTTGCTGATACATCACACCCATCAGCACTGACTGACATGTCCTCTCGTACCATCAGCCGCACACCGCTCTCCATAGTGGGTACTCATCGACCTGAAGCCATCTGCACAGAAACATTCATAACTTCCTTTGGTATTTCGACAGTTCTGGGGACAAACTCCAAATTCCTCACATTCGTTGACGTCTGCAAGCAAAATACAACCAAATATGGTATATCTGTTCCTGTTCAAATCTACATGCATAAAGAAAGAGGACCACGAGAGTGCTGATGAAAATAAGCAATGATACCAGCACTTGTGGAACATTTGTTAAGTTTCAGATACTGTTGCACATGCTTTTTATATTTTTTCCTCATTTAATATTTTTTAAAAAACTCTTTGAAGTACGGACTATCACTAAAGCTGGTCAGCAATGGAAGACAGTGTTCTTGCTAAAGGATACCATAGCTGAGCAAAGTATTTTTCATGTTGGCATAACTTTTATTACAGAATATTGTTGTAATTGTTCTATTTATTTTTAGTTATTGTTAACCTCTTACTGCCTTAATTTGTAAGTTAAACTTTATTATTAGCATGTACATATAGGAAAAAACATTGTATAGGGTTTTAGCATAGGCTTCAGAGAAAACATTATATGTAGAGAGTGGCACAGCATGAATAGGGTTTCAGGGTCTTCAAAGTATACCCACTGGGGGACTATATATGAAATTATTCATTTTTATTTATAATACTATGAAAGCATACTGTTAGCTCCATATTAATAGAGCATTTAAGTATTTTCTAAAGAAACATATCTGGTAAGGGTTAAACATGGGATGTGGAACCAGGGAGTATCTATTTGAAATCTACCAAAATGATACAGTCTTGCTTCGCTCAGAAAGCTGCAGCAAGCCAAGTGTTGCTTCAGAAAGCATGTATGGTGTTGTTACTCAGTATCAATTCGCTTCTGAAACAAGAGCCATTGATTGGGATTTTCAGTTGAGTTCTAAGTGTAAGTTCCCAAAAGCACTCATAATCATCTAATTATGACATTCGAATTAGACACAGTAAATTCACATAATAAAAGACACAAAATTATACTCATCACTGAAAATCACATTGCCTTCCAATGCCACACACTAGGGAACCCACTTAGGTCTCACTTAAGTAGGCGTATAATAAATATGTGTTGTCTGAGATAAGATGAAGAAAGCTCACCTCGTGTTGTTCTTTGTTTTTAAATTTGACTCCCAATACTAGTACATAAGCCTCCATTATCACCAAGGCTTTCATCATTCATCTCAACTGCACAGGCCTTACCGAGGATAAGCCACGTGCTCGGCACTTAGCTAGGTACCAGTAAGATGCCATGCACGCAGAGAAAAAAGGCAATTAGCGTTCTTGATATTTTAATGACTGAGAACCTTAAGTTTAGACTCATTAAGGGAATGAAATGAGGGTTTAATAAAAGGGGAAATTGGTAAAGAACCTAGAAAATATACTATACCTTGACAGGAGTTTCTGTCCAAAGTACCAGCTTTGTACCCAGTTCTACAGGAGCAGATAAATCCTCCCTCACTTAATTGGGTACAGTTGTGTTCACACAGATTTTCAGCACACGTTCTGTCTTTCCCTATGTCTGAGAAACAAAGTTCCAGCATTACAAATGAAAGGCACAAGCCAGATCAGCCACAAATGAACAGTGGAGTGTTATACTAGAAGGAGCACCTGCTCATAACCAACAGTCCAACATCTTGAGAGGACCCCTTTCCAGAGCCTCTGAGAGGAGAGGGGCATCTGCCCTCTGATTTCTGGGAATGATGTCAATGAATGCCATTTACACAAATGCATGTGACTTTAGATCACTGAGGCCATTTTCCATCGTACACGGCATTGCCCCACTCACCCTCGGAACCATCTTCGGAGCCTACAGCTGTGTACCACCACCTGCTCTGCTGCCTCTCGACCTATTCTAGAGAGGCAGGTAGGTGGGTAGATATGTAAGTAAAAGGAACGGATGCAGATTAGGACAAAGAGAGAAGTTATAAAGTTATAAGAGACTATAATTTGCCAAACCTTAACCATTTGGTCATTTGTTATGAGATATGTATATCTGAAGTGCTGGCCGGGGTGCAGTGAAATGTAGAGTCCTGTTGTACAACTGCTGTCTCTTCTAAAATCATGCTAGAACTTGTTTTCTGAATAGGTCTTATTTTCGAGGAAACGGGGAATGAGAGACGATGATAAGATAATTCGCCTATTGTAAGCATCTTCACTATATATCAAATCATCATGTTGTACACTCAAATTTTAAAAGATGAAACAACTCTTGGATACTTAGTGATCCTGTTGAGGAAGAAGGAGGAGAAGTATGAAGAAATAAAAGGAGGGAAAAGAAGGGAAGGAAGGAGAGAAGAGGAAGAGGGAGGAAAAGGGAAAGACGAGGAAGGAGAAAACACAGAAAAGAAAGGGGATCAGCAGCATCTGGAACTGGTATTGTAAGTAAAATTCTAAACCCAGTCAAATTAATAGCCCACAGCAGTAAGACTGAATTCCATATCACACATCCCCTTGATACCTAAAAGAAGCCGCTTCTACGCCCGTGTTAATGTCCATACTACTTATTTCCTTTAGATGATCCCTGATTTAATTAAATACTATTTGAATGGAAAGTACTGTACTTGACTCTAAGCCCTTTTTCCTGGCACTGGCAAATTAAAGAGAAACCAGTGTTTGACTAAAGTCCAAAATGCAAAAACTCTGAACTCCTGGCACTGTTCACATATCAGTCTGGGGGTCAGAACCCAAATGCGCCACCCAGCTTTGCCAATTCCGCCATATTCACATCTTCAAATATTTAATCAAATCACTTATCATGTTAGTAATTCCAAGTCTCACTGAGAAGGTGAGGGAGATACAAAGCAGACCAACTCCATAAATTTGATTACTCAGAGCCCTTTTGTAACTCACGAAGGAGAAACATTGTCATGAAGCCCTCTGGATGCCTCAGAAAACAAATCAAAGTCCAAGAAGTTGAAAGAGGATGGAACTAAATTTCAGGTTTTGAAAGTTTTAAAAATTCTCTTTTTTCCTGGGAGGAAACTGAGACCAGGAGCGGTCAAGAGGTGGCAAAGTAGGGGCTGAGGCCACTCTCCTAGCCCAAAGTCACGTCACTCTCCCCATTCTACCTGTGACATGCTGTGTGGCCTCGAGCAAGTCACTTAAGCCTCTGAGCTGCAGAGACAGATAAAAACAGCAATCCAGGGGAGCCAACCTGGGCAGATAATCAGAAAAAGCACTAGAAAGGACTTCATGAGCTATAAAGGGACTAAAATACTGGGAATGAGGAATATGTCATTCCAACATTTTCATCAAGATACTGAACTAGAACCACCCCTTGGTTATGTCCATCATCCTCTTCTAACAGAAAGTCTTCCTTCTACCTTAAAATAAACGTTCCTTCCAAGTGTCCTGTGGCATTCCCATCTTCATCAACTACTCTCAGATGCTTTTCTAAGTCTCAAGGACAGCACACTTGGCTTCCAATGAAAAACACGTGCAGACTAATAAAATATGTAGCTTTAAGGTGCTAAGAGGCACACTGAGAAAAGGATGTGCTCTGCAGTTAGGTAGACCAGAATCCAAATTTCAACTCAATCTCTTAATGACAGGGGCCAATTTCTTTAACTCTACACCAGCTGCCTCATTTGTGCATTTCTTAAAAGGGATAATACGACCTAACTGATATGACAGCTACGGGATGAAATGAGACAACCCACGTCAAATGTTAGCACAGTATCATTGTGCTCAATGACAGGTAGCTGTGAGTTTGACTGCAGTTCTGAGGACAGAGTAGACGAAAGAGAACTAAGTGGCTATCATCTGCTTTCTGCTTTTGCATGCTTCAGTTAGGTAAGCCTGAGTTACCATGTTGGAGAATGGAAGGAAGCGTTTACTTACTGCAACCTGTTTCATCAGAGCGGTCACCACAGTCATCAACATCATCACAGATATAGTGCTGCGAAATGCAATTTCCATTGCTGCACTTAAATTCATTTTCTGTACAAGGTTTAGGGGTTGGTTTTCTACCTGTAATTTAAGAACAAGTTTAAGTCAAACCCTTTTCTTCTGTGAAACATGATTGCTTCCCCCTGCAGCAGAGACAATTACTGTTCCCCAAGTAAATGCTCACTTCCCTACATTTCCCAGTGTCCCTTGCAGGGAGGTTGGGACCATGTGATTAATTCTACCCAATAGGCTAAGAGTCGGAAGAGACACAGGTCACCTTCAGGCTGAAGCAATTAAAAAACCCACGTGTGTCCTCTGTGTCTCTTCAGCTGCTGCTGCAACCTTGCGGCCAGGCATGTCAGGTGACAAAGCTACAGATGGAGGAGCTGCGCGCAGCCTGCCCTGGCCTTGCTGGAATGAGAAAGAAGGCTTTGTTATGTGGCACCACTAAGACTTTGGGATCTATGGGATGCAGCAGGGAGTATTAATTACTCTGAATAATACAGAGTGATGAGAGAAGTAGGGAACTTCTAAAACAGAAATCTAAAATATCTGACATTAGTTCAACAGTCAGGAGACAAGCAATGAGGAAACTGATATTGGTGACAGAAAAGCTGGAGATCTGTGTTATGCAACGACAAAGCATTTGGTGAAGCTGTCACCTTAGAAAAATTAGAAGGCAGGTCATATACTTACTAAATATAAAGAATATAAAGAAAGAGGTTAGAAAGTAGAATATCAGCAATGTGCCTTGGTTGACATAACCTGAGTATGGCAAAGCGGTATAAGAAAGAGAAGAACCGGAAGATCAATAAGCAGAAATGCAAGAAAAACACCAGAAATTCAGTGTGGGAAAAGTTGACTGCACCAAGATTCCAAAGAAAAAGAGGAAGAATCTGGAGTTTAAAAGGCCTTGAGATGTAAAAAAAAACCCTGTACAATCTCTTAGTTGGAAAAAATCACTGCCCATTCATTTTGCTAGATGGGTTCAATGTAAATGACAATTAGTGTGGAGCTGTAATAAAGAAAGCAAGCAAAGAAATAAAGTAGATTTAAGACCTGCGTCTTGAAAGAAACACTGAGCAAAACTATTAACTTTTAGAACTGACTGGGAGAATATAGGTCAAAGAGAGTCCTGAGACTCCAAAATAATCTAAAATACTCTGATTGTTTAAGACTTTAAGGAAAAAACCAAAACTCTTGGGTCCCTAACCTTCTACAAGCAAGAACTGAGTTTAGAAAGCTGTACAGCCCCTAAGGAGGGCATATTCCCCTGTTCCCTCTTTATCTGAAGAGGAAAATAGGTAAGGAAAGACTGCCCAAGGGTAGAGTCAGAGACAAGGAGGATCGATGAGCACAGGAGCTCCTTCCAGAGTGATGTCACAACCTAAGCAAATCGCCAGCTCTCACCACACAGGGGCCTTGGCAGTATCTGGCCAGGGTGACGTGTATTGTACTCTCCAAGCCAGCTCGGTTTTGAGAGTGAAGGCAATGCGAATAATAATTTCACCAGGGCAGCAGGCATAAATCAGAATGGTCCTAAGCCAACACACAATTATAAGGAGTCTCTGATTCTCTTTCTGAACAGAAGTGTTTATTTCTACTCTGCTTCCCTGTTTTACCACTTCTGGGGGCAGGTGGCCCAGATAAAAACTAGACTATTAGTTTTTGGGTTTCCACACCAAGAAGAATCACACCTGGAACCACAGAGCTCCTGATTTCAGTTACTGAATGGGACAATGAGGGTTTAAAGGTGTTCTAGAGGGACAGAAAAGCATGAAGGGAAACGTAGTAGTACAAGTGAAAACTGTGATAGAAACAGCATCTTGGCATTTCCTTATCTCCTTTGTAGTTAGATGGGGTCATGTGACTAGTTCCACACAAGAAAGTTAAGAACAGCTGTGCCTCCCCCTTTCCTCTCTTGTTGTGCCTTGACAGTGGTGAAGACTGTGTGTTCCTGATGGTATGATTCTAGGATGGAGGAGGGCTGCCGGACCTTGTGTGAGTGACAATCTTGGCTGTTTAAAGCCACTGAAATGTTGCAGTGTGCTTACTGTGGTAGGTAATGATTTCTCTCACTAAACTCCTGCCCCTTGGGAGAGTAGAAGTCTAATGCTCTTTTTCCCACACTGGTTATTTGATCACTGACTATAAATGGCTTGTTCCACTTAAAAATGACATGAGAAGCAGGGAGAACAAAAAGAGGAAGGGGAAACCTGCTCAAGTTTTTAGAAGAATTTCTCATCTCCGTCTTCCCATCCTTTTATGCAATGTCTCAAATAAACACATTAACAGTTGCATAGCTACAGATTCATCTTTACCCCCCCAAAATAATAATAATAATAATAATAGTGGTACAAACTTGAATGTGGCGGTGGTGTCAAAACCCTCCCTGACTCACAGTCCCTCCCGGGACGGGAGCAGCAGTGAGCTCTCTAAGGCCTGCCATCTAAGGCACTTGGTACAATGGAAGAAAAGTGGAAAAACTGGTTATTTTGCAAAATTTTCCCAGATAATGTGTCCTTAGTAAAAAAAGAAAATGGCAGCCACTGGAAATAATTTTCCACATGGAATTTTTTCTGGGCAAATTAAATTGCCCAGGAAAATTAAAATTGTCATGGATAACACTCTTTCCTTCAATAGATACATTTTTAAACCTTCTCAAAGTACAAAGAAAAACAGGTATTTTAATAACTAAAATATTAAATGCAGCCAGCTTGAAATTCCTAACTTAAATGAATCTATCATTTTTCTCTTCTTGAAAATGAATGTTCACTTTCAAGAAGGACATTAGATAAGCTCCATTGATACCAGCGCCGCCCTACTCAGCACCGTCTTTTCAGCTGGACATTGATAATGAACATTCACTTACAAGCTGAGATGAGCAATCAGCAACTCCAGGGTGGACAGCGACCCAACCTCGACTCTGAAAACAAACACCCCACTAACCTCTGAAGTGTGACTCAGCCACTATTTAGTGTTCGTTCTCATTTTCTCATGAGAAAATAGAAAGAGCTTATTAAGCATTTAAGCAAAGACTGAAAAATTAAGAGATTTGCTAACATATTGCTCAAATGAAATAGGAAGAAGAGGACAGGGCAGCATCTGAGAAACGAATGTGTTTGTATGGGGTTGTGAACAGTTCTGTCAGTAGAGACATGTTGTCATAGATACCACTCAAGCCCCTAGAGAGCAATGCAAAATGCCAGCAGTGCATTTGCAAGCTCAACTGGGTGCCCTTAGTTTCTCTCTCTCCCTTTGCCTTTTGCTTACAGTGCTCCTCTTTCTCATCAGTTCCGTCTCCACAGTCATCCACACCATTGCACAGCTGATGAGAATAAAGGCAACGACTATTGTCACACCGGAAGCGGTGAGGAGGATCACAGGCAACGTTGACTGGAAAGAAAGATGGGAAAATTAAATTTCAGTTAAGTATAGAACACAGGCTTCAGAATCTAAAACCTGCATGCTAGTCCAGTATCAGGCTTGCTTCATTCATTCATTCATTCATTCATTCATATTCATGCTCATTTGATTACACAATCAGTAAATACATCTTGAGTATCTAGCACATATCAAAGCACTGCACTAGATACCAAGTACAACAAGGAACAAGAAGGAGATGGTCCTTTGTCTTCATCAACTTCATTCTCGAAGAAAACAGACTTTACCCACTGTCAGTTCAGTTACATCTAATAAGTACTACTGGGGGATCTGACATACCGCACAAGGAGGACGAGTCAGAGTAGGCTCCTCTCTGGAAGAGTCTGACTCAGGAAGGAGTGTGGTGGGTTTTGAGGCCTTTAAAAGTCTCTTGCTATAGCACAGAGTGAGGCAGACAGCAGTGGCCAGGAGGCTGTGAGAGGCCCACAGGACCTTAGACGGCCTCTTATCTCAGCAGCCAGGAAGCCACTATTGGTCCTACTAACTGCAAATGTCACCAAGTGTCCAGACCATGAAGTCTTCACTGACATTATACCCTGCGCTAGATTTTCCTTGCTGAATTCCCTCACCTCTGACATTTAAAGCTGACTTCTCACAATCAAACTGGAGCTCATTCCGTTCCCCAGAGTAAGACCTCCAGTTGCTGAACAGAAACTCCAGTGTAGTACCCAGTGCAGAGGAAATACACCACAAATCCACTGTGTTCTTTCTCACGGCAGACTTGAGCTGTCTGATTCTCCTTTTGACCTTATACCACACACTGAGATCCAGGAGAGATTCGGAATGAGGCTCTTTGGGGGAGAAAGGCTCCTTAGAAATATTAACAGAATTATTCCAAGAATTAACTGCTCTGAAGGGTAAGTAAGTGAGACAGTAGAAGAACAGTATTGATCTTTTAAAAATATGGCTGTGTTTCTGCCACTCCAAAATTTCATTTTACTAATGCTTTTATCTTACAAAGGAAAATAACCTCTTTGAAAAATTCACATGCTTGAGAGGTTTTTCCAAGACTGATCAAGCTAAAAACAAAAACAAACGTGGCTAGTTTCTAACAACCAAAGAGATGGAAAGGAAAATGTCAGGACACCATTGTGAAAATACAACATATGCCCATTCAAGTTCTTCAGGAGAGTGAAATCTCAGGCCTAAAAATGAAGCGGGACGAATGTAGGAAAGAGAATGAAAGAGGTAATAGGAATGTCAGAAGCAAACTGCAGCTGAGTCAACCAGGGAGTTCAGTGAGAGTGCAGGAGGAACGTGTCTACAGGTCCCTTCTCCTGTGATGAGAAGGTTACTCCACAATATCCTTAAATCCGGGCTTGTGGCAGAATTGCTTGAAGACTTGTTCATCACAGACTGCTGGGCCCCCACTGCCGGTGGGACCCAGGAATTTGCATTTCTACATTCCCAAGTAGTAATAACATTCCTAGTCCAGGGAAGACACTCTGAGAGCTACCACACTCTAGTGATTCAAAGCATGTAGCAAAAGTAAGGAAACATCTAGTTTCATTTGCTTCATTACAATAAGTAATTCTCGATCAGAAGATTTAAAACAAAAGCTAAGGAGCTTTAAAAAAAAATATGTCAGGCCCCCATCCTTGGGCATTCTGCCTCATTAGCTCTAATGAGGGTGAGGACAGGACGTGTTTTTGAAATGCTCCTCACCTATAGGTTCTGCACCAGACCCAAATGGAATCTGAAAGATGAATAGGCATTACATAATTTATAATCCTGGCACTCAGGAGGCAGAGGCAAGAGAGTCACCTGAGTTCCAGGCCAGCCTGGGCTACATAGTGAGTTCAAGGCCAGCCTGAACTACACAGCAAGACTCTGTCTCAAAAAAAAGCAACAACAACAACAAGAAAAAAGGGATCCTACAACAAAAGGGATTTAGATAGCCTTGAATATGAAAAGGAAGTAGCTTTAAGGATTAAGTCTTAGTATTTTTTAAAAATACTCCAAGAAGTCCTAAGGCAGTGATGGCGAACCTTTTGGAGCTTTCAATAACAAACAGCCCACTGTGCACACGTGCCATAGGTTCGCCACTGCTGCCCTGGGGATTTGGAGAGGGCAGTCCAAGAGGCACCAAGAGTAGAATGAACAGGAGAGCTACAACTCACTCCTCTTCCTCCTCAGACTTCGGCCACAGCAGACCTGCTTCTGTCTATGCACACTGGGTTTCCAAGTAAAATTTCTTTTGCAGAAATTGTTTTCTAAGGCCATAAAATATTTAGAACCATGGATGTTGGCCTAACTTTCTCAGGTACAGATGGAGAACTGCAGCAAGATCAATGAAATCAGCCAGTACCTTTGTCTAGGCCTCAAAAACGAAACAACTCCCCTCCAGGATTGCACACTACTTGTAAGAACTGTTGAGATTTCACCAGACAACTCCACTTCCCTCCTGCCCACCCCTTCTCTTACAGCACAGGTGAAGCTCTTCATCAGAATTATCACCGCAGTCATCATCGCCATCACATATAAAATATGACTGGACGCAGACGTGGTTTTTACATTCGAACATGGCAGCAGGGCAGTATGTACCATTGGGAAAGCGAGTGGCTGTTGCAGGGGAGAGAGACATGTAAATTATGAGACAAAATTACTGGTTTGGGGAAGCCTTCCAGCTATTCCTCTATTAGCTCTTGCTACTACAACCCATCCCAATGTACCATGTCTTAACCTCTCCGAGATTCGGATGGAATATGTCTGAAGGACCAGTGCCTGCGCCAGTCTGCAATGACATGAACTGTTCAGTGGAGAGCACGGGGCTTCGTCTCTGAGGACAAGCCCAACCTCCAGCTGCAGGAGGACTGGCTTTGCCCATTATGCATTTATAAAGGCTCTTTGAAGCCAGGCTTGAAATGTGGTAAATGTGTCATCAACAACATCTATCCTGAGTAATTATCAACAGTTACATATATACATATTCAGTGATTCATAAAGAGTAAAATGAGTGATCATATTAATTTTACTTTTAGAAATTTTTATAATATGCCATTATCCAATTCAGATAAGATTTAATGTTGTAAATTCCATGTTCTAATACTCAACCCAAGTTCTTTGTACTATTTTATTCATTGCCCTAATATTCTTTACTTGAAATGTTTTTATCCAATTAATGATTTACATAGTAGCTCATAATATATACTTTGCTAGCACAGACTGCTTAATACATTCTATTTTTAAAATATTGCTAGTGAAACGTTCTCGAATGACTGCGATGAAGTAGATGGTTATAATGACTCATGCCACAGGCGAACTGAATAGAAAATATATGTGGTCTTTTAATCTAAGAAGTGGTAGCTGATGAGTATCTAAACTGTCACATCTACACGTTCAGGCAAGAAGGATCGCAGGAGTCCAGGAACTTACGACAAGTGCCTTCATCAGAGGCATCCAAACAGTCGGCTCTTCCATCACATTTCAATTCATTGGGTATGCAGTGTCCACTTGTGCACTGGAAATACTCAGGGTGGCAGGTCCGCAACTCTGAAGAGAAAAGTCTGTCACTCCCTGAAGGCCTTGTCACTTCCATACAGGTATTAGGCACAGAGAGTGTAATGAGTACTTCATATTCCTACCTCCTCCTCCTCCTGACTGGCTCACAACAAAGCTACAACCCTGTCAGCAAGTGAATAAGCCCTCAAAGCCCCCCTTCTACCCCGCTGAACAGATGAAGAAGGAAGTACTATCGCCCCTGTTAACTAACCTCTAGCTTTTAAGCTTTCCTCAGAATTTCCCCATTTTTAATGTTCCTTGATTTTCCTCAGCCCCGTCATGAAGACACAATTCCTGTGCTAGAGTTCTGTCAGCTACTAGGGTGACTTGTGGAATACTAGGAAGACCAATGATGTATTTGTTTGTAAGGCCGATATAGATTAAAACCTGGTCTGCGGTCTGTTAAAACTAAAATGAGACTTTTAAAACCTGCCATAGTATGATTGATCTAGACTGCTATAAGGTAAAAATAAAGCGCAGAAATCAAATAGTAAGTTATTGTATTATGCTAAGGTTTACATACTACATAAATTACATCAAAATATTTTTACTCTGAAAAATTTTATCAACACTACTTTGAAATTCTTTTTTTTTTTTTTTTTTGGTGCTGAGGATCGAACTCGGGCCCTTGTGCTCACTAGTCAAGCACTCTAACCACTGAGCTAAATCCCCAGCCCTGAAATTCTTAATCTGCCACAGTGTAAGATTCTATAGTAAGCCTCTCAAAAGTAGTTACCACAGTCCCGCTCATCTGAGTTGTCCCCACAGTCATTCTCTTGGTCGCAGACCCATCTGGAAGGAATACACTGCTGATCGGTGCATCGAAACTCGCTCTCTGTGCACTCCCGGGGAGCTGCGAAGGAAAGCCATGCAGCCATGAGTGTACACCAGGAATCACACACAAGGGCACCCTCAGGGCCTGTGCCCTCCCTGGTGCATCTCAAGTTCCAGAGGTCTACTAGGGCAGGTCACTCATCCTCCAAAACTACACCTTCCACATCAACGTGAAGTCGGTGAAGACTGGCCTTTAGGATGTGCCAATAACTTATTTCTTGAAGATCTAGATAACTCAATATGAACTTTTAAAAATAAACAACAAAATGTCAACTGGATTGTCCTTTTAGGTTTACAGGTACAATCAATCTTCTAATTCAATTACAGATGGCAAATAGTGATCATGTCTTCTAACAAAAGGTGGCTAAAGTTAAAATGTATTTCATATTAGAAAATTTGAAGTTGAAAATATCTCAGAAGTCAATAATAGATGCTCCGGTTGGGACTTCATGAAAGTTGTTTTCAAAACACTTCTACTTATTCAGAACTAAGCACCTGGTTGGTGTGATCCAAGGGTTCCTTTCCTCAACCTGTCTAATCCCCAGTAGCTGCCTCTTCAGCTGGAAGAGAGGAACCAAAGCCTCACTTGATGTTCATCCACAGCCCTCCTACAAGAGTCAGCTACTCCAGGAAGCATAACAATTCAACACAAGTGTTCTCTCCTTTGCTATTTGGGCCATTTTGAGAGAAAAGTCTGAGAAACAGGGTCTCTAGGTTAGCACAATTCCTGTCTTCTCTAGGTCTTCATTTTCTATTTCTCGTCTATTTATCGTACTATATTTGTCCTTTATCATGAGTTCATTTCAAGTCCTTTTTGGAAAAATAGTTTAACAAATAAATTCAACACACACACACAAAAACACTTCACTAAACACCTCCCTCCCAAAGCTTGATTACAAGCATCTCAGAAGAAGACGCTGTGTCTTTGGCCACAGAGAACGTAGAAATATACCAACCAGAATGAGCAACCATCATCTGACTCTCTGGATGTGACTGACACAGATAACTACGAACAAAGAGCAGATATTCCAGCCCTGGTGGCACGTGAGGATCACAGAACCCTGAGCACTTACCACAGTTTTCCTCATCTGAGTTATCCCCACAGTCGTTGCGCCCATCACATTTCCAGCGAAGAGGGATGCAATAGTGATTTTTGCATCGGAAGTCTCCAGAAGGACTGCACGTCAGTGCCTCTGCAAAGCAAGTCATTGCCAAAGCCTTCGCAAGGTGATGGGCAAGAAATGCACAAAGCAGTACTGGCTTCCTTGTGAGACAGTCTGAAAATTGTTGCCATATTCTTGGCGCTCCCAGAGAGGGAAACACCAGCAGCATTCATTGTCATGATCCCTCTTTTAGCTGACCTGAACCTCTCCTACTGCTTGAAACTAGATCCATTCTCTTTTGTAGAAACTATTCAAAACACATGTTAATGTCAGGTTTACAACTGGCAACAAAGGTCTGGTAAGGAAGCTAAGCTGATACCGCCAATACAATTTCTATCGTATTGTTTTCTGTGGTTTAGACTCTGTGTCATTAAAATAGCCCGTTATCTTCCTTGCCTGTCTTCCAACTAAACCACACACTCACGTGCACATGCGCGCGCACACACACATTTTGGTTTCAAATTAGAGTATCTGTCTAGTCTCAACACCGTCCACTAATTTATTTGGCCTTCTGCCCATAAATTATTTCATGGGCTACGGATTTAGCTCAGTGGTTAGAGTGCCTGCCTAGCAAGCACGAGGCCGAGTTCAATCTCCAGCACCAAAAAAAAAAAAAAAAAAAATTATTTCATTCAGAATATGGAAATCACCAAATAAGAGATTCTGGTTTGGAAATGTACTATTTAGTGACAGCTACCAAGTCTCTTTTCTAAGCCCCCAATATCAGTCAATCTATAAGATTAGACAAACCATTGAAACGTATACAAATAAGGATTTTTCATTTGAGAGAAATTATACAAGTTCCTAACATCTTAATAATGTCTTCTTCAATTATAGCATCTTCTGGGATCAGATGTCATTTGAGATTATGCAAATTAAATCCCCCCAACAAACCCGTCGAATGCTACAAAATGTGACATGCTATCAGAAGCATGAAAAAAATCCTTCTTCCAAGGTAAACAAAAGGAAGACGACATGGGAAATCCACTCTCATCTAACACAGCACTGGACACTTGCTTTTGCGTCCCTCCCCCACTGCCAAGCAGCCCCCTACCACAGCCTTGCTCGTCACTGTTGTCCCTGCAGTCGTCGGCGCCATTGCACACGGCCCACTGTGGGATGCAGCGGTAGTTCGTTTTACAGCTGAATTCTGTGTGGTTGTCGCAGCGGTGGGCAACACTCACTGAAAAGGGAGGGGACAGCAAAGTCAGAATTGAAGTCTCAGTCCTGCTGGGAAATGGCTCCAGGAGGTAACTTTCCATTATCCACATGGAGAACAAGGTGCTGACGAGTAACAGTTACTATATTACCAACCAAACTGACTCTAGCAACATGTGTATGTCAGATGTGCGCCTGTCTGCTATCCCAGTATCACTCATTTGTTTTGCAGTGTAACTCTAGAGGGAGAAAGAACTGGGTTTGAAGTAAAATCCCAAGCTGAAGTGTTCTTTCCACCATTAAATAGTAGTATGACCATCCATGTAATAATGTGAGCCTCACTTTCTTCATCTGTAAAATGGGAACTGATTAACCCTCACCTTCCCTACCGCACGATATATCCCAGATGAGGAAGTATTGCATGTACAGGATATAAATTATAAGGATATCCTGAATCCTTATCATGTTCTGGATGGTAGGACATTCGGTTTACCATGAGGTGATATTAGATGCCTCAGAAATGGGCTCTGGTCAAACTGTACGCCATTCAAGGACACTGTGCCCTGCAGTGCCAGAGCCGAGAGCCCCCCACACGCAGGCTCTGCATCTGCTCTCCACACGCATGCGGGTCCTCCTCATCTCCCTGCCCGGGGCAGGCCTGGCTCCTCCCCGGGAACTTACTGCACTCATGGATGGGCTCGTCCGAGTAGTCCCCACAGTCATTATCTACGTCGCACTTCCAGGACTGAGGGATGCAGCGGCCGTTGTTACACCTGAACTGGCCCGGCCTGCAGGTCCTGCTGGCACAGTGAGAACTGTCCTCGTCCGAGCCGTCCAGGCAGTCGCTCACAGAGTCACACTGCCAGGACTCTGGGATGCAGCGCTTGTTGGCACACTGCCACTGGTAGAGCTCGCAGCGGTGGTTCTCTGCAAGGAGGGACATTTAGTTATCAGCTTTGAAGGCATCAAGAATGCAAGTGTCTAATCTGCATGGGTGGTTCCTGAAGAACTCCATTAGAGTTACTCTTCATAGGCCTGTTTGTTGTTTGAGGTAGGGTCTTCCTATGTATTCCAGATCGGCCTTGAACTTGCCACGTTACTCAGACTGGCCTCAAACTTCCGGTCCTCCTGCCTCAGCCTCCCAAGAGCCACCATGCCCGACTTATAGGATTTATAACCCAATGCACTTTTTATCAATGAGTAGTGCTGTATGAATGGCTATTCTTTTAATTATTACTGTCTCCGAACTTCCTAACTATCTTTTTCTCACATGCAGACTTATGGGGTGGGGACAGGGTTCTTGCCAAAAGGAGGTGGGAAGTTCCTCACTCGCCCTCAGTGTGAGCTATCAAAGAGGAGCCTGTGCCCAGCACATGGCAAAGATCCATCAATTTGAAGGCTCGGTATCTACTCCACCATTTGCCTTGTGGAGGGAGCCCTTAGAAGTTTAATTTTTAAAACCCTATTTTAAAAAGGGAGCATGGGCCCTGCATTTTCTCCTTTTATTTGACCCAGTTCCTCATTTATGACATGGGGGAAGCGCCCACAGACTCCTGCGGTGCCATCCACAACAGAAGGGAGCAGAAGAGCACAAAGCTGTGAACACACCACAAAGAGCCTGGTCTTCATCAGAGCCGTCGTCACAATCCTGGCGAGCATTGCACAAGGCCTGGGGGCTGGTGCAGTTGCCATCCCTGCACTGGAACTGCCCCAGCCGGCAGAAGCGATGCGGGCACAAGGCCGGTTCATCGGAACCATCCGAGCAGTCCTTCTGTCCGTCGCATTTCCACCAGATGGGAATGCACCTGCGGGATGGAAACACAGCATTGCTCTAGAAAAGCACCGGGGTGGCCAAGGGAGGGAGCGATGGCTACCGAGAGACCAAATCAGCACTGAACCCCAAGTACTGATATGCAGGAGTTCTTCCCTGGTCCTAGAAGAGGATCAATTAACCTCAGTTTCTGAGGGGCACTGTCAGAGGAAAGATGACTTGATGAGCTACAACTGGATGCTGAAAATATGCTCCAAGTGTGACGATGCAATGTCTTCCACAGCTAGCAATGGAGGAGGTGTTTTGAATGGGGGTTCTGGAAGCCAGTGATGAAGACACTCTGCCATTTGATATGAGACATTTGGAGACTGGCTGGAAAACTGCAGGGCGCTGGAAAGTGTTGAATGCCTACGTCATAAAAGGTGTATACTACATTCTTAATCTCGAGTATCTTATTTAATCACCAAAACAATCTGCCACTGCATCTTGTATGGTATGATTTGCAATAATACTGCTCTCCACCCCATTCTCTGACTCAATGGCCTGTAACCATTGTCAGGGAAATAATGTGTAGCCATGTTTCACAGCAAACACAAAGGATCAGAAGTGGGTTTGAACATGTAGACTGGCTTCCCCGGCATAGGTAACTAAAAACGTGGCACAGTATGGATATGGGAAAGACAGCAACTTTTGTCCCTCTTTAAAACTGTTACTTGTCCACCCTCATGTATACTGAGGACATTTTCTTAGAAATAAGAAATAATTCCCACCTCTCTATACATATGTCAGCATTATTGGTACAGTTAACAAATTCCTGCTATTTAGGAAGGAATTATCTAAAGCTAAAGACTGAGACTCTTAGTGTGCTCCACACAAACCAAATTAACTGAAATCTTGGTTCATCAGAACTTCCAAATCCAAGGTGTGTCCAAGGGATGGAGCAGTAGTGTGGAGAAGGGAGAGGGTGCCTTACTTTTCATTGTTAGCGCACAGAAACTGGGTGCTAGAGCAGGTGGGCAGGCAGAGAGTTCTGCCACCCAGACGCAGGGTCTGGAAGTCATCAGGACACTCGCAGGTGAACCCATTTCCTCCTGCCTTGATGAGGCAAAGATGAGAACAGCCACCATTGTTGGTACCACAAGGATTGTTCACTAGGGAAAAAGAAAGAAAATATAGGTCCATCTGCTTAAAGAGAGTATCAGGCACAGATTAGCTTGTTACTTGCCTTGATATGGAATTCATCACCACTTAAAGAGTAAGTAAAATCATTATCCTAGCTTCATCCTTTTCCCAATTCATATAATATAACAGATGGTCGGGTTATACAAGAAGCACCATGTACCTGAGGGAAATTCTGCACATGCTACCGGAAGTGAGCCAGGCTGGCTGGTATTTCTGATCAGAAAGACGTGTTCTTAAGGTCCTCAGAGAGCAGTAGGAAACTTAGCTTACAAAGTGCCAGAGCCTAAGCGAGAGCTTTGCTTGGCTGCAGATGCCGCCTTGTTCCCTCATTCTAAGGACAGAGGCAACAGAAGCTGGGCCACGAAAAACACGAGCAGGTACACTCAGCAGTTCTTCCCTAAGTCCCTGGGTCACTGCTTGGAGGTAAAGATGAAATTCCAATAAAATGAAGGAAATACTAAATACCTTTTTTTTTTTGCTACAGCTCAGTTTTCCTACTTCTAAGTTTATCACATGTTTTAGCAGGATATCACAACAGGGTGGACCCAGAAAAACCAGTCTATCCCCAAAGTACACTGCAGATATTTGCCGGATTATCTCTAAACCATCAAATGGCTTTAACTGCATGGAGAGGAATATAAACCCACAAGCAAAAATAAAAACCTCTCTAACTTATGAAGATTGTTGTTGATATTATTATCTTCTAGAAGACAGGAGTGATATTTATTTGATATACAGTACAATGTTATATGCAGACTTTTAATAAATGTTTTACATATTTATTTTAAGGTAGATTCATCTCTGATTGTGGTATTAAGAGATGATTGTTAATATTTTAGGTATCATGATTGCATTGTGTTTAGATATGCAGATGCCCTTATTTTTCAAAGGTGCTTTCTCAAATATTTAGGGCGCAAATGTCATGATACTTTTAACCTACTTTAAAGCACTTCAGTATGCCCACCAAAACAGATGAAGTAACTATGTAACATGACAATTAAATCATATTAAAAACAAAAAAAATCAAATTGTTCTATAACAAGAAGGCAAGTACCAGGTCTAGTGGGATATGCCTGTAATCCCAGCACTGGGGAGGCTGAGGCAGGAGGATCACTGTGAGTTTGAGGCCCACTTGGCCTACACAGTGAGTACAGGGCCAGCCTGAACTACATAGTGAGACCCTGCCTCAAAAAGGCGGGGGGAAGTTTTAAGAAAAAGAAAGAAGTATAAGTACCCTTTCTGGAGCTGGGAATGTATGTCAGTAGTACAGCGCTTACCTACCATAGATAAAGCCCTGAGTTCCATCCCCATTACCCCTAAATTAATCAACTGATTTAAAACTAGCCTTTCCCAGAGATAGAAGAAAAATTCTAAAGATATTCCATACTCTGAATTCTCACCACACATTCTGAGGGAAACATTAACGAGGGTAACAGTAAACCTCTTAGAAGTCATGATAGTCATGTTTCGGGAGAGAAGAGTGACATGCACCTTACTAAACCAACTGTGCCAAACCCCCATCACCTACTCACCAATCGGCTGCCTGTAGGGATGGTACACGTGGATGTCAAAAGGTCTGTGTGTTGTGTTCACCAGCACCACCCTATTTGAGCCATCATATTTGTCTCCCTTTTCAACTGTTCTTGTATTCCAATCCGTCCAGTAAATAGTGTCTTCAAAAATGGTAATAGCGTAGGGGTGAGGCAGCACCCCGTCATACACTGTGTGTCGGTGGTGGCCCTCCAAATCAGAATACCTGGAGCAGCAGGAAGAACAGCCATCAGTGAGCAAGAGAACCCCTCATGGCCAATGCCTTTCGGGACAAACAGATTGACCACTCTCAAAAAAACCAAAACCAAAAACAAAAAAAACTCTACCCTCCTTGGTCTTTAAAGAAAACAAAAACTAAATTTAAAGGATTTATTTTGACTGAGCAAAAGATGTAAAACGCTGAAAAGGCCATGCTTAAAAAATAGGCATCGCCACAGGACCTGCAGCAATCACCGATTTCTAACCACAACTTCTGTCCTGCAACACAGCTGGTATGTCTGCAGGAGATGTGCAACCTCTTGTGCTGATGTTCTGCACTGTGCCCCCGAGGTGTCAAACAGAAACGCTGTTCTTGTTTCCTAAGTCACTGGATGAAATCAGGACAGTACTACAAAGCTGGAATCCCACCTTCTCATGAGCATTCTAGGCGAGAAGCTGCCCCAGGAGACAGCCACATTCTCAGGGCGACCTGAGGGAAGATAGCTCACAGCAAATGCAGCGGAATGTTCATTATGAACCATGCCACGGGCACAACTGATGAGTACTTTTCCAGGTGAATAAACCTCTACAAGATTCTCTGATTTCAAGGTGTCACAGCACCCACAGCCAAATCCCCAAGGCCTTTTAATTCCGAAATCTCATTCATTACTACAAGGCTATGTTAGAAGTTGTTTCTAAAAATACTGACACTTTAATATTTTCAAATTTTGAAACAGATCCTAAATTCAAAAAGGAAATAGAATGATCTAGCCCCTAAGAAACACGATGTTAGCTACACAGTGTTAAAAATATTTCCCCAAATACAAATACCGTAATTTATAGAAGCCCTAGGAAAACATAAAGACCTGCTTGGCCTTTGTTGATAAGAATGCAAGTAAATGATCCAAATTTAGTAAATGGGTTACAAAACTTGTAAGGTCTTTGGAACAGCTCAAAATAATGGCACTTCCAAGCTTTTGAATGCAACGGGCTATACTGGAAACATTACTATGTTCTGATTAGGCTGCACTAGCAATGTCCCCAAATAGACACATATTTATTGGTTAATAATACATATTATTTTTAAATAAGAAGTTTTTGTTAAATAGTATAATATTTAACAGAATTTAAAAGTGATCCTATTTCCAGAAAGATTTCAGTGTGTTAGGTATTGAGCAAATGTTAAAGCTCTACTGCCACTTCACTGTACTTATCAATAAATGCACAAAAGTATTTCAGGGAAAGCCTTTCCAACATTTTCATTCTCTTCCTCTTTTTCAAAGACTGTACTGGAATCTATTAATCATATGTTCAAGACCGGAGAACAAGGTCAAGAGATAAGGAAATTGAGATGTGTTGAACCCTGAGCTGACTATTACACGGGAGAGATTTCTAGCCTCATTTTCTAGATTAAAAACCAAAAGCAATAAGAAGTGAAAGTACCTTGCTCAGTGTAACTTCAAAGTTCACTCTGTTTCTAGAGTACCATACCACAGAGGTCAGTGGCCTGCCCATAGGTAATTTTACTTAGAGTGACTTCAGAGTGACCTCGAATACATAGGCCAGGTAGAAGGCTCATGGGACAAACACACTGGAAACATAAGCCCTGCTATCTGCAATGAGCAGCTCCCCACTGTTGTTCTTTTCTGTGTACGTACTCGATGTATCCCAGGTGAGCATCTGCCCAGTACAAGAGGTCATTGGTGTAATCGATGGTTATAGCATTGGGCCATGATAACTTGGTCGAGATAATCAAAGACTTATTGGTTCCATCCATGCCTACTCTGCCAATGTAGGCACGGTGACCCCAGTCTGTCCAGTAGACATACCTGCGGGAGTAAACACACAGCGTCAGTCCCTGCAGCCAAAGGAAGTCAGTAGCCAAATGACAGCTTTTCTCCACTTAGAGACATGGAGTTTACATCCTGCAAAACTTCTCAGAAAGAAAAGACAACTAACAGAAAATAATGTAAAAGGGGGATGATGTACAGGCAATGCTCAGGAATAAACATGACTAACTGTAGATTTCAGTTATTTTGACATGGAGAGTCCAGTGAAGAATTTCTTTCACCACAATTTTCTTAGCATGCAGCCAAAATATATGGCTTGAAAAGTGAAAAGGTATGTCATGGCAAAGACAGCAGAGGAACTGATGAGTATCAATCATTTGAATGAGCCATGCTTCTACGCATTATGCTAAACCATTTACCAGGCAGGAAAAGCAGAAGACAAGTCCCAGGAAGATATTGGCCTTGAGATAGTTATGTGAGCAGCCTTTTTGGTAACAGAGGCAGAATAAGGGCATGACAGAAGAGCCCAATATTACAGGGAGACAATACCCATATTGAGGGTGGACAACAATTCCTCTGGGATTGTCAAAGCAGAAGGTGTTGTTGACATCCACACAGTGCCGGGCTAGCGTACGGCGGTATTGACCTTGGAGGTCAGAGACAAAGATGCCATCTAGGCGGGAATCCAACCAGTAGAGCTTTCTGAAATGGAGAAACAGGAGTTACTGACACAGTCACTTTGTTTAGCCACCTAATTCCCAACCCAAGCTACTTGAGGATCACCAGAAGGCGCCTTCCCTAGCCAAAGGTGGGCAGGGGAAACAGAAAGTTGGCCTTACTGCAATGAGGTGATGGAAGATGCTACAATTCCCACTTCCAGATGATGTGGCCCTGGAATTCCCAGGGAATTCCCAAGGAATTCCAGGGCCACACATCACAGCAGGAGCCTGGATTTAGTTTCTTCAAGCAGCATAAGGAATCCTTCCCAGGCAATGCAGTAACTTAGAGGAACAGGCGAGCAGAAGTGTGTGCCATGGACTATGGTTTAAATGGTGGAATCAAGAAAACTGACTTGTATACCTGTATCACTGAAAGTGCAAAAAGGCACTTGGAATTCTGACATTCTTCATATAAAGAGAAACCTCACCTATGCTCGTTCCTGTCAGGCTACACTGGCAAAATGAGTTTCATACCTTGTGCTGCATTTTGCTTAATCAAACTTAATAAGCCTTAAAAATGTATTCGAATCTGTTAAAAACTCTTGCCTCAGGGATATTTCAGGCCTAAAACTATTGCTGTACAATAAATCTATTTATTTTCTATAGGGCAGGTACCCTTAACCTTAAGTCCTTAGCCTGGCACCTGGAAAGTGTGGGCTTTGGGGTTCTATACCCTCCAGATTTGGTATACAACTTTGTGAACATAAATATATAAGTGCTTTTACCATCAAGGTCCATGGCTTTCTTTCATCCAGGTCTTAATATACCTATAGCCTTCCAAAACCCTACCCTACAATTGGAGGGTCATTTAGGAGCTAAATGGATAGAGTGTAGTTTTCCTTCCAAAAGACTTGCATGCCTCTTTGCAAGAGGTAAGTCTGATCCAACTGTATGGGAAGTCAGTATCATTTGTGGTTAGGACAGTAGCATCTTTTTAATCCTAAAAATGAGATGACTGTCCACACAAGTACAAACCTTGTCAGTTAATTCACTTGAATCAGGACTGATGAATGAGATGGCCACCATCTTGAATTCTGTCATTGTAGCGGTGAAGCACAGCAATATGACAGCAGCTAATATTTGAACTTTTACTAAACGATAGGCTAAGGATGTCTGAAGACATTTTATTATTTAAGATCACAGCAGCCCTGGAAGCGATGCTAGTATTATTCCCGTTTTCCTGTTGAGGCTGCAGAGGCCCCCAGGGTAAGGCAATTGGTAAGTGAAAGTGCAGTAACTCAAGTTCCAGTAGACAGGCTGCACTACATCACCGGCACTCTACTCTGCCAAGGCGCCTGCTCTCCCATTAAGTTTCCTTCACTCCACAGTCAAAAGACTGATCCTGTGATCAAACATTTAAGAGAACCTAAAGGCCTCCATCTCCAATACTGAACAGTGAAGAGAACACAGACTCAGCATTAGTGTCCAACCTGCATCATGGTTCTTTTGAAAATTAGTATACCAAGT
Source organism: Hystrix cristata (assembly GCA_004026905.1). Classification (NCBI taxonomy): domain Eukaryota; kingdom Metazoa; phylum Chordata; class Mammalia; order Rodentia; family Hystricidae; genus Hystrix; species Hystrix cristata. The sequence goes on from PVJO010003820.1 coordinate 102,318, forward strand.
TTAGAGCCTTCAGAAATTAAACAGCTTCATGTTACCAATGGACATTTGCACTGATGTGAGTGGGAAATTACTTCTAATTTTAGTGTAGTGAGTATGTTAGGAATGTTCCTTAGCAATGTAAATGTGACTGGGTTCTTCTCTGATTTTTAAGGAAGGTTTACCCTGGTTATGCACCTTCCTGGAAAATCTTCAGCGACAGGCATTTTTTACAACCCTCACTTGGACTCTCGCTCTACATTTCTAGATACCACACTTGCATCTTATTCTTTCTTTCCTCTGGTCAAGAATACACAGCAATAGTGCTTGCCTTGCAAGCACAAGGCCCTGAGTTCGATCCCCGGCACCAAAACAAACAAACAAAAAAGAATATGTAGCAATGGAGAGGAAAGGAGCTGATATCCAAAGGAAAATATCATTCCACCAGTTTGGGCTAAAGGACAATTTCTTCAAGATAAAATATTATTTTCCCTTGCGTGGAAGCAAATGATGGGCATAGAAGCAGTACCATGTTTAGTTCCACTCCTGCAAACCATTAACTGCTATGTTTTTTGATGTGAAGTACAGCCATATTCAGCAAGCACTAGCTGAACACCTATAGCAGGCCAGCTACTAAAGAAGAAGCAAACTCTCTCTCCAGTTTTAGGACCTTTACATTTAAAATAGGTGCATGGTGGAGGAAGCGTGGCAAAGAGCCACCCGAAGGTCCAGGCTAACCAAAGGCAACTAGTTTTTGCAGCCAAGTACCTCACAGACTCAGTATTTAAGAGATATTAAGAAGTGTGGTTGACCTGATAACATTGTGGTTAAAATATTAATAGCAGACCTTAAAGGCCTTCCATCTCCGGAAGGATTATCTCAAAACAAAAAGATGTCAGATCAGCCAGCCTCTGCTTCACGAACAACCCAGGTGGGCAACATAAACAAGCCCGTGGGCTCCGGAGTAGCAGCACAGCGTCTGCCGTGTTCACCTCCTGGTCCCCGTGCCTGCCATTAGACCTGATTACATGATTGCATGGATCATCCCTAAATATCATCTCTGAATGGCAAGCTCTCACCTCCCTAATAAAGTTCCCCTAGTAAAAATACCACAGATTCCTATAATCCCCGTATTTTAAGCTCTGTAGTATACCATTTGAATATTAGTTATGAAACAGAAAAAAAACCTAGGCGGATATACGAAATGTATCCAACATTGACCCAAATTAAAAAGATCAATTCCTGAGCAAGATAAAAACATGGTTAGGGTGTGTTTTTAATGTTCAACTTGTAAAAGGCTCGTAGTGTTTTCTTACCTGGTAACCCAGTCCACAGCCAGACCTCCTGGAGCTAGCAGTCTGTGGCTTATGACTGTCTCCCTGTTTGTCTTGTTCAGAAACATTCTCTCAATGACTTGCCTCTCTAGATCGATCCAGTACAACCTCTTTTCTACTCTGTCAAAATCCAGGGCCACAGCATTGCCCAGTCCTTGCAAAATGAGGGAGTAAGAGTAGCCGTCCACAGTTAGGTTCCTTAAGTAGTAGCGGTTGCTGAAAATGAGATAGGGCTCGATGTCACTGTTCTGCCGGCAGGTCTTTCCATCGGGCTCTCGGATGTAGCCTGGAGCGCACTTACAGAGGTAAGAGCCTATTTCATTCTCACACTTCTGGCTGCAGACAGAGGGCGTTTCCTTGCATTCATCAATATCAACACAAGTCCGCTGGTCGGACATAAGCTTGTAACCAGGACGACAGGAACAGTAGAAACTGGTCAGAGTGTCTGTGCAGTTGTGATCACAGTGACTGATTGTGTGGTCCTGGCACTCGTTGATGCCTGTAGGTAAGAGACAGTTACTAGAGAATCTAAACTAGAAGCAGCGCCCTCCCCCCAAATCCAAAAATAAATAAATAAGGTATCGGCACCACCCTCCTGGTCCAGTCACTGTCTCTACTAGACAGTGCCAATTCTTAATGAATCATGCCAGGAGACAGACAATAGGGACTTCCAAAGGCCATGGGACATTCAAAAAACACTATTTCTTTCTACTTTCCCAGCCAATTTAATTCTTCAGAAATGAATTTAACAACTAATACACTAACAAGATTAGCCGACTTCTAGGCCCATGTCTGCCAAACTTTTCTGAATGAATAATTTTTAGAGTAAAATGGCATCACTATGCACATCTAAAATGTACCATTAAAATAAAATTAAATTAAAAAAAAGAAAAAATAGAGTAAAATGGCAGGGAAGAGGTAATAGGCAAGCAGAAGAAAAGAGTCTGCCCAGAGTGCTGGTAAAATAGGTTTCTACGGGGAAAAAAATGCAGATCCGGGGTGTCTTCCATTCAGTGGAGTGATACGCACACCCGTGTGCCCTCACGGAGCACAGAGCTCAGAAGAGCTCTCACATTTGCCTCTCCTAAGATTCTCAGACCTATTACAAGAGGCAAATGTCAACCCCACGTGTACTGCAGCATCAGCTGTACCTCTGGAGGGCCTGTGACACATGGCCAAGCTCACCCCAAAACCATCTACCCACAGAAAAGAACTTAGTAATTCTCTACTAAGCAAGAAGTGACATATTAAAAATTACTTCATGTGCTGCAAATCCACAATCCAAATCTCTAGTTCTACCACTAGCAATTTATCATGTACCCCTAAGCAATTCATTCCACATCTGTAAGTTTTATTATTTGCAAAAGAAAATGGTTTACAAGCCCATTAGAACTCCCTTTTGTTCTTGCTATCTTGCTGAGGCAGCAGGATAGCAAGTTCCAGGGCAGCCTGGGCAACTTTAAGATACCTTGTCTCAAAGCGGGGTAAGGGTGCCTAGGGATGTAGCTCAAAAAAGAGTTGATATTTTAGCAGGATTGGAAGAGACCTCTTCTTCAAATTAAAAATTTCAATTTGAATTTAGTACAGTTAGGGATTTGGGGTGGGGGGTGCTGGGGATTGAACTCAGGACCTCACACTTGCTAGACAAGCAATCTAACCACTGAGCTACATATTCAACCCCCAGTTGGAGATTTTTATTGCTACAGTTTAGGCAAAGCAAAACTACTTAAAAGGTAAAGGGAACCTACCTGACTTAGGATTAAATGTAAGGAAATTACTTAAAATTTTGGTATTAATATGTAATAAATAATGTTTTATTTTTCTTAATTTATTTCGTGTTTTTTGAAACGTAGGTAGAAATCGTGGAAGTTTTTCTGGTATTAATTAGAGCAGAGCCAGTTTTACCATGTTTTTACAATATGCACAGACATGCTCCCCCTACCACCCACAGCAGCTTCGATGTTGCTTCACAGAGGCCTGCTCATTCGTACAATGGCAGAAACCACTATATACTTTGGGTGTGTGAGACAGGGTCTTGCTATGCAGTTCAGGCTAGCCCCGAACTCATTACGGAGCACAGACTGTCCTCACATTCACAGTGATCCCTCCTAGCTCAGCCCACCAAGTGCTGGGATTACAGGGGTGACCTGCCACGCCTGGCTTCACTAGGTACTTTCTGAGCTAATTAGGCAAATGCCTTTAATGAGCACTGACAAGCCAGTGCCATAGAGAAAACACAAGAAAAGAAAAAAGAAGGTCTCTCCTTCAAAGCATTTATACTTTTATCACAGAGACAATGTCAGCACACATAAAACAATGGTTAGAAGGACTGACCACCCGTCTTGGTATGAGTACCACCTTCAGTATTGGTATGACTCACCAATACTATGGAGTTCAAGACAGTACTAAGCAAACAGGACCCATTTCATAAATTCTCGACTGGTTTACTTATGGTTCTTGGGTGGGACTAACCGCTCCCACTGGATCACCTGAGCACCAAAACGGAGTGCAGGCGAAGGAGGCCTAGGAGAGGCACACTTCAGGCAACAAGTCGCTCCCAGGTCCAGAGAGACTCAAAGGTCCTCTTCGTTCTTGGGCACCTTCTTTTGCAAGGCTCTTAAATGATGGCCTAGATATTTGTTCAACTTTGTTCTCTCTAATGGCTGCCTAACTGAAAACGCAGCCCCAAAATGTGTGTATTCATCTTATATGCTATGAAATCATTGCCTTTTGATAAAGAGGTAATAGCAATTTGGGGGGAATTTTCTATACAGAACACAGATTAGAAGTCCTAGTAAGTGTTCAAGGACTGAGAACGACATGAAGTCTCCCTTCTCCGTTTTCCCCCTTTTCTGCTGCACTCACCACAGCCCTTCTCGTCGCTGTTGTCTGAACAGTCATCCAGGTGATCGCAGACCTTTGCCATCTCGATGCAGTGCCCGTTGTCACACTTGAACTGATGAGGGGGGCATGTAGGTTGCAAGGCGTGGCACATGCGCTCCTGCTCATCAGATTCATCTCCACAGTCGTTGTCGTGATCACACACGAAGGCCTTACTAATGCAGCGCCCATTCTGACAGGTGAACTGATGCTCCTGGCAGGCCGGGTAGGAACAGTCCCTCTCATCACTGTAGTCCCCACAGTCGTTGCGCCGGTCACACCTGTGTTGTGAGACCAAGGACCAAAAGCAGAGAGCTTGACAGCAACTCTCAACCGTCGCCCCTTGAGGCTCTGCTTCCTCCTCTATCTGAATCCCGGGTTGGCCATTCCAATAGCAAGATCTTCAACGCCTTAGCCCCCTTCTCCCCAGACTCCCCATCGACCCCCTCAATCTCCAACTCCAGAAGAATCCAATATTTGATGTTCTATGCAACTTCCCCCAGTGACGGCTGCTACCATAAGAAACATGGATCCAGACTTGTCTTCCTCAAGTTGATAGATTAAATAAATGCAACTTTTGGAATGCTGTTGTTCATCAAATCTAGTCACTAGATAATGAGATAATTTAGAGGCACTGATAATATCCCAGGCAACTGTATGATAGAGGTACACATGCCCAAGTGGAAATTCATAAGGTAAGTGCTATGTATTGTAAGATTATTGGATCTGTCCTCTAAGAACACGTATTTTCCCACTAAAGTAATGAAGGTCTGCACTGGAAGACCCATTCCTTCTGTATTTCATACAATTCTGCTGTCACCTGTCATGAAATATAAATTGTTAAAGTGATGGGAAGGAGATGAGAAACTAGTAGTCTATAAGCAATGTCAGCAAACAGAGACAGCATGTTGTACTACTAGAAACTATTCTGAGATCTAACGTTCCCAGGCACCATGAAAATAATAGCTTCTTGAAACTGTGTAAGCAAAACTGGTCTTTCTTCTGTACATTATTTCAAAATCTCATTAAAGTCATGATTACTGAAGGGGTTTCACTGACAGTGTCAAACTCATCATGACTATGCAAGAATAGAGGTTGAGGATGGACAAAACTAATGTTTGACAATTCAGAGAAAACGTACCATGGAAAGCCCAGGAGCAGAAGGTAGAGCACTACAAAATGTTAAGGCACTCGAGGTGGATGTGGTCAGTTTTACAACTGAACTGTATCACCCCGCTGGCTGACCAGAGTTGCCGTCCGCAAACCCAGAACACTGCCAGTGTGATTTACACCAAAACATGTGCAGGGGACTGCGAAGAAAGCCACGATCAAAGCCGACTGCCTCAGCCCTATATGGCGTCCTGGGATCTCATTTTCAATTGATAAGAGACACCAATGCTTTCCTTTCTCTAGTCTACTTCCAATTCAAGAAGGAAAAGAAGTCAGCTAGGCAAGCAAATCACCTGGTGTTTAGGCACAATTGCACATCATTATTCCAGCAAACTACTCATAACTCCGTCTCATCCAAGATCTTCAGCAGCATGCATAATAACCCAAAGGGGGAAAGTCAGTCGGAAAAATAAACCCCGTTTCCCCACTATGCTTAATGGGGGAGGGGGCATTCTGCCAAGCAAGAGAATGCACGTTAACAACACATTTGGTGGATGCTCAGGTCACTCCAGACACACAGAACATGGACTTATTTAAAATTCTATAGCACGGGTTGCTGGACAAACATTTTTTTTCTGTTTTGTAATAATCCTTTGCAAAAGCAACTGAGAAGCTCAGATGGAAAATAGAAAGAAGGGATAGAAAGATAGGAAAAGCATTTAAAATCAGAGCATTTCACATGAAAATCCGCCATTTCCAACTTCTCCTTAAAAAAACAGCATTGGAAGTTCCGGCACTCCTGCATAACACAGAACAACATCTGTGTCCTTAGCTGGAACATACACCTCACTTCACCCCACCTGCTTCTCCTCGCCATCTCCCTGGCCTAAGTGTCAAACACCTTTTGTCATCATGCTTGCCTTTCTAGCGCAGAGAAAAAAGTGATCTATTTCTTGTGCTTGTACTCCAAATGGGAAACTAAGATGGCCACCAAGACGTCAAGCAAAAATTTTCTTGTATCAGCTCAGTTTCATTTACCTCTCTGGCTCTGTGTAAGGCTACATGATGCCCTTCATGGGCCTTGGGCAATTTTGCCTTCTTGGGCCCCATCATCCATAAAAATATTGAAAATTATGTTACATGAGCACATCAGTAAAAAGGTAGATTTATTAGTACTACATATGAAAATACTTCACCTAAAAGTTTTTTCTTCCTTTTGATTCCAAATTTTTATGGAAAACCCAAAGCGCCAGGGGCCTTAGGCACTGCAGCCACTGCGCCCAGTGGATAAATCAGCCCTACTCCCACAGGTATTTGAGGTTTTCTGGGAAATGTTTTAGTCCCCAATTCACCTGAATGACTGTAGGACACACAGTCCATTATTACAGGTGAATTCATCTACAGAGCACGATCTCCGGGTACAATTCTGATGCTCATCAAGGGCATCGGAACAATCCGCATCACCATCACAGACCCAGGAACGGGGAATGCACTGCCTGGCTGGAGGTCGGCTGTTTACACAGTGAAACTCGGAACTTGAGCAGGTTTGCTGGTCTGAAACCAAAGCACACAAGAATCAGAAACCAATGAGGACTCATTGTAAACAGTCAATTCTCTTGCTTAACACTCTCAGAATTGAAAAAGATTCAAAAAAAGCAGACAGTCAAATCACATTACTATCATAACACCTCCAAATTTTCCATTTTAATTGCTTTGGGATTAAGCAATTAAATTCCTGGATTTTTAAGGAACAACAAGTCAACATAACAGTATGCTTCACTTAGGTTTCCATAAAATTAATATAAGATCATGTTTTTTTCCTGAGCGCTTCAGCATCCACTCCAATTCTGTTATCCAATTTTGTATCCAAATGCCTTGCATATGGGCAACATTGTCTTGGTGCACAAAGTGTAATCACACAAGCACGAAGTGAGATAGTTTTATGCCCATTCTACAGAAAAACTGAAACTCCGTATGGTTAAGTGGCTCAAAATCAGAACTAGGAGGAAGGGCTAGGGCTTCAAACTCAAGACTTTTTCTCTAAAGGTGGTGCTTTTTAAATTATATTGCAGTTACTACCCCAAGTGTGTCTGCAGAATAAAAGAACAAGTATTTTACCAAGGCTATTGCAGATGAATAGGAGATAAGACAAAGAAAGAACAAAATATTTGCTACAATCCATGTATGTGCAATTCCTAGCCTCCCATTTTCAGTAAATAGAGCATACACAAAGGAGTGGACCACTAGCAGAGTCTCACACATTGCGAGGACATCATCGACCGCAAGCATCAGGACGCCACTCTTTTCACTGCCCCACCAGGGACTCTGAAGATATATCATCTACGATGCTTTGTTTGGAATGGAAAATGGTGTTGCATAAGCCATTGACTATGAATGACTGCAACCCCCAACTCCCAGCTCTAAAAGTTACAGACGAAACTGGAAGCACAGTTAGCTGTCACACTGGGAAAGCTGCTATCAAGATTGGCCAGGCCGGGGATTTAGCTCAGTGGTTAGAGTGCTTGCCTGGCAAGCACAAGGCCCCAAATTTGATCCCCAGCATCAAAAAAAACAAAAAACAAAACAAAACAAAAAAACAATAAAAGAGTGGCCAACAGGGTTCTCCTTATCTGCTCGAGAAGCACAGCCAAAGGCAAGAAAAAGAACATAAATGCGAAGTCATTTTTCATGATTGTACGCATGTTTAACTGAATGATCCCAAGGAGTAGAAAACTACAGCAACATTCTGGGCACAAGCTTTCTATTTAACAGGAACGGACCATACTCCCAAACACAGACAAGCAACTCTACTTTGTTTCCTGTAATGGGGACTCAGCAAAGGCATGAAGTGGATTCACTTACCACAGTGGTGCCTCTCATCCTCATCACTCATGTCCCCACAGTCATTATCGCCGTCACAGATCCAGTCTCCTGGGATGCATCTGCCACCATCGCACTTGAACTCACTACCTCGGCATGTTCGCTCAGCGTGTGCTGGAAAGAAGTAAGAAGCAGTCTGGGTTCAAAGAGTGATTCGTAGTCTGGAAATCTTGGGAGAAGTTGCTGTAGTATGAGTTGTCTAAAAAGCTTGCAACAGAGCACTGCCTGGTCTTATACAGCTACTGAGGGCTTCATACCAGTGACCAATGTCAGAGGGAAAAGGAGTCAAAGTCCCAGTTATCTTCGGTGACAAAGATGACATTCACCATTCCCTTAGAGCTATGATAGAGACTTAGTTTTTCTCAAGGAATGACATAAATCACCCACCACTGCATGTTTCTATTTCAGAATCTTTTCACCCAAGACCATTTGGTTTTGTGTCCAGCACTCCCAGCACTCCCCCATCCCTGTGTCCCTGCCCTCATTTCCTTTTCATCTTTAACACCTATAATCTTCCAAAATACTATTCTATTTACTTCTTTGTTTTTTTGTTTTTTTTGTGTGTGTGTGTGCTGGGGCTCGAACTCAAGGCCTTGTGCTTGCAAGGGAAGCACTCTAACCACTGAGCTAAATTCCCAGCCCTTTGTTATATTTTTCATCTGCCTTTTTTCATTATGACATAAGGTCCACATGGGCAGGGATTTGTTCTTATTCATTAATGCGACCCTACAGTGCTAGAATATATGTGCTCGATAAATATTTATCAAGCAAAAATGCTAAGTCATCCTTTCACCCATCACCACTTCAAATCCTTTAGTCCTAACCCAACATGTTCCTACTCAACTAACCAAGCTGTCTTGGGCTCATAAACTCAGGAACTATAACTAGCCTAAGACAAATGAAAATTCAAATTTAACTATTAAGGAGACAGTTCAATAATAACAGTAAGAGTATCAAGACCTTTCAGAAGCTAGGCTCTTCCAAAGAGATTAATAATACAGCAAGAATGAAAAGGGGGAAAGAGGAACTAGAAGTAGAAGAAGGAAAGGAGGGGGCAGAAAGGACATAAAAAAAAAAAGAAACAAGCTGTATAATGTATATGTTACCAACTCCCCAGGATGACTGTAAAGTGCATGTATTGTTAACATGCACTAGTAAAGTAAAATTAAAAAAAAAAGACAGGTGACTGACCTACATACCTAGTTTGCTGACCCTATATCAAACTATGATTTATTGATAGATTAAAAAAGAAATGCAGAAGTTGTAGTTTCAGAGGTCTACAATCATGATTTAAAATGTGTGTGGACATCAATTAGAATTTGCAATGGTAAAATCTGTCTCCAAATACAAACAAGACATCGATACAAGTGGATCCCTGGAAGTTCTTGGGAAGCTCTGGTGGTCAGGGAATGTCACTCCATAAGCTGGCACTGACACAAAAAACAGGAAGAGCACATACAAACACAGTGTGACCCTTCCACATGTCTATGATTCCAATCATTTTTTGATCATTTCATAGTTCTGAGTCAGAACTCAGCCACTTCAGAAATTCTAATAGAGTCAACTAAAATTAATTGAGTTCTACAAGCCAGGCACTGTATTAAGTGCCTCAACCAGCATCATCTCATTTGATTGGCAACAGCTAGCAACGTCCATATTCTGATCAGGTCCCTGCATAGAACCCTGCATCACCAGGTCTTTAATGAAAATTTGTTGTATGGTTGGTTTCAACACCTCAGCTGGGAAAGTAAGCACAACCCTAGTCTGTATTTGAAGCGGCTGAAAGAGACTGAAGTTCTAAGTGGCACTGCATTCTTGTCATGCTCACAGACTCACCACAAGAAGAAGGTTCATCAGAACCATCAGAACAGTCTGCTTCTTCATCGCAGTACCAATGGTGAGGAATACAGCGCCGCGAAGACACACACTGGAACTCGCTGCTGCTGCACGTGTGAGTAGCTGGAGCAGGGAAAGAAGACCAAACCCGTGAGCAAAACCCAAGCAGCTTTCCACCTGTCCTCTTTGAACTGAATCACAGCCCCTGAGAGAGTTAAGGCTCTTGTACAAGCTTTCCACAAGGAAGGAGGTATGTGGTAGACAAAAAGAATATAATACCGCCCCAGTTTCCCAGGAGTCTTCTTCCAGATTCCAAAAGTCCAAGATATAAATTGTTAGAAACAAAATAACTATCCTTGGGATGTAGGATGTAAAAGATCATGTAAATAAGCTGGGTTTTTTTTCTGCTATAGTATAAAATTAAATAAATCCTATCGATATAATTAATAAAAGCAAAAACAATAACATGACCATGTCTGACCTCACCCTGACAAGGTCACATTTAGGCCATGATTCTAGAGTCAGCAAAGTTCTCCTATTCATTCTAGTTACATAGGACTACCAGTGCTTGAATACTGCTTCTTTTCTCAAGTAACCTTAGGTATCTGTGGCAATACATATTTTCCAAATTGTTATGTGGAAACAAACCTGAGTCAAGCCTTGTAATTCTTGTGGCCTACAGTCCCCCTTGCTTTGGCCCATATCTGAGGTTTTGCTGGGAAGCGAGGTCCCTGAGAGGTCAGAAGTAACTCCAATAATAAAGAAGGGCAATTACTAAATTCTTATTAAAGTGTGCATCTATTTACATTAACAGTCTCAAACTTAACAAGCTTAAGAAAGAAATTTTAATTTGGGCTACTAATACAGGAAATTGTTTGAATGAACCAAGCTGCTGAAATGAAATAAATAAAGGTTTCTGAAACTCAAAGGGATATTAAAATATCAGTTACTAGTAACTGCTCTAATCATATTAAGGGTAAATGGTAAGAGCTCAATGTAGAAATTCTGCCTGGAGTCTTTGAGGACCTTGGAAAAACAGGCTCTTCAACTATTGCAGGTCTCTGGAAGAAACATCCAGGTCTGAGGCACCCAAGCAGGGAACAGAGAGAAAGGGCTTCTCATGCTTTCGGATCACATCCTTAGGGGTCTGCCTTCCACATCCCCTTCCAAGCTCATTCTGAGATGACAATTTCAAATTAGCACAAATGCCCTGGCTTGATACCTCTGTATTAGGTCATGACACATATTTCTGGAGTCACAGAAAGAGAAGCAGCTTTATCTTACTCACAGCAGTAAGTGGGGCTTTCATCACTCATATCTCCACAGTCATTGTCTCCATCACACAAGTAAAGTCGAGAAATACAGATGTTTGTACTCTGACATTTTGTGTATCCAGGCTGGCAAGTGCGTTCAGCTTGAAAAAGACAACCAGATAAACATTTGCACACATTCACCAAATATATCATAAATGATTTCTATGCTGACAGATTTATTGTAGAACTCAAACCCCTGGAAGGGAGGCATTTTCCAAGCTATCAAAGAGGCACAATCCATCACACTGTGACCTACAGATTCTCTACTGAAGAGAGATTTCTAGCTGATACTGTAGGGAGCAGGAGAGATGAGCAGAGGTTGCTTTGTAATTTAAACTGTCTGTTTTTTTTTATTTAATGGCATCGACAAAAGGCTCAACTCTCAGTTAAATAAACTATGGCAATAGCCACAAAATATGGAGTTATAAAAAGACTGAAGAACGCCTCTATATATGAATAAGTGATGATAGCATCATTTCCAAGATAGGTTGTTAACAGTAGGATTTTTGTTGTTGTTGTTTTTTGTTTGTTTGTTTGCTGTGTTTTAGTTTTTGAGACAGGGTCTTGCTGCGTAGTCCAGGTTGACCCTGAACCCATTATGTAGCCCAGGCTGGCCTCAAACATGTGGCAAACCTCCTGCCTCACTCAGCCTCCAGTGTTGGGATTACAGGTGTGCACTACCATGCCTGGCTTCAAATATTTCGTAAAAGCATGTTTTGACTGTGTACCACTGGTGGGACATAGCTAAACACATGAAGGACCTTGTATTTAGTACATTTATTGCTAGTAGTGTTATTTGTGTAGGTGCAAGATTTTTGAAATTATTACAGGCATGAAGTTATTGCAGAATAAAGTAAATAACTTGTTCATGTGGCATATGCCTGTAATTCCAACACTTGGGAGGGTGAGGCAGGAGGATCACCACAAGTTCAAGGCCAGCCTGAACTACATAGCAAGACCCTGTCTCAAAAAAAAAAAAAAAGAAAGAAAGAAAGAAAAGAAAGGAAGATTTTAAGCATAAGAGTTAATAATTACGTGAGATTTAATTATATAATCATAGAACCTATGAAGTAAAACAACCTATAATGTTAAATTTGAATGATAAAAATCAATGTAAATATATTTTTTTCTTCAAAACTGTATTTCCTAGCTCCATTCACTGAACAAGACTAGAGACAATGAGAATCAAACAGGAATGGGCTCTCAACAAGGAGGAAATTTTTAAATACCAAAAAAAAAAGATGAGAGTTCCTTGGATAAGTGGCAATTCCAGCCCTGGACAGAATATGCACAAGACAAGTCTGAACTGTAAAAGACTGAGTGGTACTGGGTAAAGAACAAAGGATCCCACTTAACAGAAGGTTCTATTGACCTAAAACAGGACAACTAGACACCGAAACGAATATATGGAGGCATTGTATTAAAACTCAAATATATAAATATCCATGAGTGCAGTGAAAATAAACAAAATAAAAAAGATTGCTGGGTGTGGTAGTACACACCTAAAATCCTACCACTTGGGAGGTTGAGGCAGGAGGAATTCAGGCCAGAGTTCAGGGCCAGGCTGAACAACATAGCAAAATCCCGTCGCAAGGGAAGAAAAAAAGAAACAACCTAGTGCTCACTGGTCACCAATTCATTATTCTGAAAATCGACAAATAGGAGGAATTAAGCATTTATCCTGGAGGTTGTAGTAGCCATCATATGGCTGACCGGGGAACTTTCTTCTTTATAAAACTTCAACAAACAAACGTGGAGGGGATAATAGAATTTTAAAATGCTCGTTTCACAACATAATTGATTTATGGAACAAATACCCAGGGAAGCTAAAGGCACTGTGTGAAAAGCTGATGGGTACTTCAACAGGAAGATTCAGCTGACGCCTAAATCGAGAAGTTTTATATGCCACACGATGTGGTAATGATACTTAGCTCCACCTCTCAAGTATTCTTACCCAAAGGTTTAATGCTAACACAATCAAACCTCTAGGTCTAAATCCAGTTTACAGGAAATCACAGGGAAAAAATAAATTAGATGCATCAATTATATAATTAGCCAAATCAGAATGTGGGATATTTCACAGGAAAAATTACCCAATTTTTCTAAAAACCCAAAATGTGAGAACTGTTATGGTATAAGGGAAGATTAAAGAGTTTTAAAAATCAAAATTAATGTGGAGATCTTGTCTGAATCCTAATTTGATTAACAGTAAAAAGATGACAAAATCTGAATATGGACTGGCTGCTCAAGGATATTAAGCATTGTTGATTTTGCCAGGCATTATAATGACAGAGTTGTCTTTCAGAATGTCTTGTTCTGTGAAATGCATGTCTAGGAATTGCTTTAAAATACCAGGAAGAAAGAGGAGACAGGCATTGGTCCATAACTGTAGAAGTTGGGTGCTGAGTACAATATACTACGGTATTCTTTCTATTTTGGCCTATGTTTGAAAAAAAATTTAGAGCAGACCCAGCTTAGTGGTACAGCATGTATCTAGCATGCACAAGGCCCTAGGTCTGATACCCAGCACAGGAGGAAAAAAAACCCACAAATAAATATTAAAACAGGTAGAGACAGCCAAACTAAATATCACATTTGAACCTATACTCTGCTCTTTTTTCTTTCATGATATTAAGCACCAATTCCAGAAAGTTTAGAAAATGCATTAACTAAAATATTGTTTTCTAGAAAAACTAAAGAGAGAAACCATTTTAGTAAACACAGTACTGTGTAACTTTTGTACAAAAAACATTAATCACAATACACGTAGGCAATATTTTTTATCAGTAACTATCAGTAAAGCTTAAAAAGCAATCAAACATTTTATCAAGCAAACTTTCAGTCTAACAGATATGGAAACCAAGGACAAAATATTCAAGGTTAAAATAATGAATGTTGTATGGATCTATCAATTTAAGTGAATAATTCAAATATTAGGTAGAACCGTTTTTTAAATCACTTAGATTATATCAAAAGGAAATTTATGATGTAGCTGAATACTTTGGCTTTTTTTTTTTTTCAGAATGCCTTGTTTCATATGGGAGCTGCTGTTTCATCTCCTGTGATCTAAGATTTCATGCCCCAAACCACAATAAGTAGCTAAGAGAAACTTACGGCAATTTTTCTCATCAGAAGTGCCGTTATCATGGCAGTTGTTTATGCCGTTGCAGACAAAATCAAGAGGTATGCACCTCCCATTGCTGCAAGTAAATTCTGTGGTGTCATTGCAGCTCCTAAACAGGCAACCTTCCTCGTCACTGTTGTCCCCACAGTCATTGTAGTAATCACACCGGTAACGGTACCGCACACATCTCCCATTGGCACAGGTGAAGGCTGTCGGGGGGCAGGTGTGAAACGCTATGGGCAGGAAGAAAAGATGAATAAAAACTTCTGGATTAAAGTATCATCCTCACATCTAAAAAGATCCAATTAAAGAAAACAGACACTTTGAGTTTACCTTCCAAGGCAAAAGGGGCTGCAAATCGGACTGCATGCAAAGTGAGACAATACCTTAAATTAGTTGGATTAAGCAAAGTATGCTTATGCTGTACGCCTTTCTAAACAATGTATTCTAAACAAAAAGTCAGAGTCACTCCATTTCTCAGTCATCTCAAATTAAAAGTTTCTCTCAGTCTCTGAAGTTCACCGCACATGGAATCTGGTATGGTGGCACATGCCTCTAATCCCAGCACTCAAGAGACTGAGGCAGGAGGATTGCCTGAGTTGGAGCCCTGCCTGAACTACAAAGTGAGACCCTGTCTCAAAAAAAAAAAGAAAAAAAAAATCACAGGGAAGCATGTAAATGCAGCTTACTTTGCGGAAACAATTCCTAGGTCCCCTGTCTTACTCCAT